>WNGS01098396.1:92721-119882 GCA_020271785.1 Procambarus virginalis
CACGTTTCCCGCTGTCTCCCTGGGGGAGGGAGGAAATACTAATTGTCCACCTCTGTTCTAACTGGCGACGGTCAGTAACTCTCAAGTAGCGGGGTGGTGACAGGCCTCAGGGTCGCAAATCCACGCCTCTGACACCTTTGTCCGTAATCCTCATAATGGGTAACTACACTTTCAAACTGAGCTAATCCTGCGCATATATACCAATTTACTGGAATAAATAACTACATACTACGGGACCTTCCAGTTTTTCCCCACAATTCTCGGTAACGGTATCTTGAGATGTTCAAACTATTCAAGAATGGTTAATCCTCACCCTTACCAAAGCTTTTTCTATCATACTGTCTATGTAATAACTCAAATCCGTTGACGTCTTGGACTGAATACTCATACATTTTACGTTCAAGTTTAAGCACATTTCTACTTCGTCCAACAAATTGAATATTAGCATATACTTAATAAATCATAAAATAAAAATTATTCCAGTAAATCATTCCTACATAGTAATATTTAAACTCCTTCACCATGAATCTTCCAGGCGTTAATGAGACTCATCTTCACCATTAGCTGAAATAATTCCTCTGTATTGATTTACCGTATGTGTGTGTTGTACTCTACTCAATATCTGACCTCTCATTAGTAGTGGCGCGCAAAAATATTAACCCCAACAAGAACAATATGTATTGTTCCAACGAAATCACAATTTTTCAAAGATTAACACACTCGTAAAGTATACAATCAGTCCCACATCAGGAATTATCAAACATCAATTCCTGTCGAAGGCTGACAATCTCACCAAATTGCGAAATACATCCAATCGAAATACGTTAAATACTGTCCAATCCTTGCAAACCTTAAATTTCCCTTAACACTAAGATTGAATTAGTAAATAAAAGAGAAGGAATATTCATAGCAGGTACCTAGGACATTATCCTGTTACTGAGCAAGGTAACAGGGTAATCTTACAGTCTTAATTCTAAATGTCTGTCTACTCCAAATGTCACAATTACCGCCAGGAACCCTACAGGAATATGTCTACTCTGACAAATGGGATTACCGCCAGAGTCTGTCTAGGTCGCATCCACACGAATTTACCGCCAGACTGAGAGCTGAAAACTGTCTACTACACTTCCTTGTGTGATCACCGCCAGATTCAAGTCCTCGCACTATACCGTGCTCAGAAATAAGACAGGCGTCCCTACTCTTATCATCGTTCTGACAGACAGAGGATTTAACTCGCCGATCTGCTGTACAAATCACTTTGTACACCCGTAATTAAATTGAGAGAATTGAGTGATTCTGTCGAGCCAATCAGAGCGTGCCTCCGCAAGACAACGTCAAGCATGTCTCCTTAACATAACCTTACAGTAGCCTTACTATTAACTTAACCTAAACCTTATTAGTCTTAACCTAAACCTACAGCAGCCACCGAGCAGCACAGGCACGTAAGTCCCTTCAGCAAGTAGACAGTTACTAAAGACCACCACAATGCCACCATTTATAACATTTCTATAACGTATCTCAGGTGAATCACCACCGATACCACCACCAAACAGGTTGTTAATAATTATGACTTAAACTTAAAGTTACTTAAAACTACTTAATGCTGCCACCACCTTTGTCTTTGATGAACATAAGTACTTAACAGTGACCGGCGACGAAGGATAAAGATGCGAGTTAAGGATATCACAGAGGGTTGTGAGAACACCGTCGACTCCTCACTGGACTGCCCAAAGTGAACTGACTTCCAGAGTGCAATAGGCTTTCCACGTCACCTCTGTAAACATAAAAGTCATTAGCGTGACAGAAAGTATACAGGAAGAACATAGGATGACACTTTCACTGGGAACTGAAATTGTAATTGAATGCACAATCTAGATGGCGATGATATTATTACTTCACTCACCAGAGGACGTCATCTTCAACATCACTTCCTAACTGAGGCATGAAACAGGAGCCTTTCACCGACGTCACACCTCCGCCAACAGATGTCTTTGTTTTTTTCTTTGTCTCATGTAATGCCTTGGGGTTGAAGTGCAGGTCCAAAGATGGCGTCCATGTCAACACACTTCACTCCATAAAAAGTCCACTGTGTTGATGTTTGTCCATTGTGTTGATGTTTGTCCACTGTGTTGATGTTTGTCCACTGTGTTGATGTTTGTCCACAGTGTTGATGTTTGTCCACAGTGTTGCTGTTTGTCCACTGTGTTGATGTTTGTCCACTGTGTTGATGTTTGTCCACTGTGTTGATGTTTGTCCACAGTGTTGATGTTTGTCCACTGTGTTGATGTTTGTCCACAGTGTTGATGTTTGTCCACAGTGTTGATGTTTGTCCACTGTGTTGATGTTTGTCCACTGTGTTGATGTTTGTCCACTGTGTTGATGTTTGTCCACAGTGTTGATGTTTGTCCACAGTGTTGCTGTTTGTCCACAGTGTTGCTGTTTGTCCACAGTGTTGATGTTTGTCCACAGTGTTGATGTTTGTCCACAGTGTTGATGTTTGTCCACAGTGTTGATGTTTGTCCACAGTGTTGATGTTTGTCCACTGTGTTGATGTTTGTCCACAGTGTTGCTGTTTGTCCACAGTGTTGATGTTTGTCCACAGTGTTGATGTTTGTCCACAGTGTTGCTGTTTGTCCACAGTGTTGATGTTTGTCCACAGTGTTGATGTTTGTCCACAGTGTTGATGTTTGTCCACAGTGTTGATGTTTGTCCACTGTGTTGCTGGATGTCCACTGTGTTGCTGGATGTCCACTGTGTTACTGGATGTCCACTGTGTTACTGGATGTCCACTGTGTTACTGGATGTCCACTGTGTTGCTGTTTGTCCACTGTGTTACTGGATGTCCACTGTGTTACTGGATGTCCACTGTGTTACTGGATGTCCACTGTGTTGCTGTTTGTCCACTGTGTTACTGGATGTCCACTGTGTTGCTGTTTGTCCACTGTGTTACTGGATGTCCACTGTGTTGCTGTTTGTCCACTGTGTTACTGGATGTCCACTGTGTTGCTGTTTGTCCACTGTGTTACTGGATGTCCACTGTGTTGCTGTTTGTCCACTGTGTTGATGTTTGTCCACAGTGTTGCTGGATGTCCACTGTGTTACTGGATGTCCACTGTGTTACTGGATGTCCACTGTGTTACTGGATGTCCACTGTGTTGCTGTTTGTCCACTGTGTTACTGGATGTCCACTGTGTTGCTGTTTGTCCACAGTGTTGCTGGATGTCCACTGTGTTACTGGATGTCCACTGTGTTACTGGATGTCCACTGTGTTACTGGATGTCCACTGTGTTGCTGTTTGTCCACTGTGTTACTGGATGTCCACTGTGTTACTGGATGTCCACTGTGTTACTGGATGTCCACTGTGTTACTGGATGTCCACTGTGTTACTGGATGTCCACTGTGTTACTGGATGTCCACTGTGTTACTGGATGTCCACTGTGTTACTGGATGATCACTGTGTTGCTGGATGTCCACTGTGTTACTGGATGTCCACTGTGTTGCTGTTTGTCCACTGTGTTACTGGATGTCCACTGTGTTGCTGTTTGTCCACTGTGTTACTGGATGTCCACTGTGTTACTGGATGTCCACTGTGTTACTGGATGTCCACTGTGTTACTGGATGTCCACTGTGTTACTGGATGTCCACTGTGTTACTGGATGTCCACTGTGTTACTGGATGTCCACTGTGTTACTGGATGTTCACTGTGTTGCTGGATGTCCACTGTGTTACTGGATGTCCACTGTGTTACTGGATGTCCACTGTGTTACTGGATGTCCACTGTGTTACTGGATGTCCACTGTGTTACTGGATGTCCACTGTGTTACTGGATGTCCACTGTGTTACTGGATGTCCACTGTGTTACTGGATGTCCACTGTGTTGCTGGATGTCCACTGTGTTGCTGGATGTCCACTGTGTTACTGGATGTCCACTGTGTTACTGGATGTCCACTGTGTTACTGGATGTCCACTGTGTTACTGGATGTCCACTGTGTTACTGGATGTCCACTGTGTTACTGGATGTCCACTGTGTTACTGGATGTCCACTGTGTTACTGGATGTCCACTGTGTTACTGGATGTCCACTGTGTTACTGGATGTCCACTGTGTTGCTGGATGTCCACTGTGTTGCTGGATGTCCACTGTGTTGCTGGATGTCCACTGTGTTGCTGGATGTCCACTGTGTTACTGGATGTCCACTGTGTTACTGGATGTCCACTGTGTTACTGGATGTCCACTGTGTTACTGGATGTCCACTGTGTTGCTGGATGTCCACTGTGTTGCTGGATGTCCACTGTGTTGCTGGATGTCCACTGTGTTGCTGGATATCCACTGTGTTACTGGATGTCCACTGTGTTGCTGGATGTCCACTGTGTTACTCGATGTACACTGTGTTGCTGGATGTCCACTGTGTTGCTGGATGTCCACTGTGTTGCTGGATGTCCACTGTGTTGCTGGATATCCACTGTGTTACTGGACGTCCACTGTGTTGCTGGATGTCCACTGTGTTACTGGATCTCCACTGTGTTACTGGATGTCCACTGTGTTACTGGATGTCCACTGTGTTACTGGATCTCCACTGTGTTGCTGGATGTCCACTGTGTTGCTGGATGTCCACTGTGTTGCTGGATGTCCACTGTGTTGCTGGATATCCACTGTGTTACTGGATGTCCACTGTGTTGCTGGATGTCCACTGTGTTACTCGATGTACACTGTGTTGCTGGATGTCCACTGTGTTGCTGGATGTCCACTGTGTTGCTGGATGTCCACTGTGTTGCTGGATATCCACTGTGTTACTGGACGTCCACTGTGTTTGCTGGATGTCCACTGTGTTACTGGATCTCCACTGTGTTACTGGATGTCCACTGTGTTACTGGATGTCCACTGTGTTACTGGATCTTCACTGTGTTGCTGGATGTCCACTGTGTTACTGGATGTCCACTGTGTTGCTGGATGTCCACTGTGTTGCTGGATGTCCACTGTGTTACTGGATGTCCACTGTGTTACTGGATGTCCACTGTGTTACTGGATGTCCACTGTGTTGTTGGATGTCCACTGTGTTGCTGGCTGTCCACTGTGTTGCTGTATGTCCACTGTGTTACTGGATGTCCACTGTGTTACTGGATGTCCACTGTGTTGCTGGATGTCCACTGTGTTACTGGATGTCCACTGTGTTACTGGATGTCCACTGTGTTGCTGGATGTCCACTGTGTTACTGGATGTCCACTGTGTTACTGGATGTCCACTGTGTTGTTGGATGTCCACTGTGTTGCTGGCTGTCCACTGTGTTGCTGTATGTCCACTGTGTTACTGGATGTCCACTGTGTTACTGGATGTCCACTGTGTTGCTGGATGTCCACTGTGTTACTGGATGTCCACTGTGTTACTGGATGTCCACTGTGTTGCTGGATGTCCACTGTGCTACACAGTACTGGTGTTGGTAAAATGTTCTGCAGAGTTTTGTTGTTTATCCGCGAAGTATTTAAGATAGTTTACAGATAGTGAGTACAAGCTTGGTTATAAGTCGCCACTTGCATGCTGGTGTGTGCCGGCCACACCATATTCCGCCGCCAGTTTCATACACAAAGGATTTTTCCCCCACTTTCAAAATATTTGGCGGGCAGCTTCCCGGTTCCTCCCCCACTTCCATTACCAACTGTTGCTCGCGCTGCCTGCTCGGGTATTGTTTGTGTGTGTGTGTTTTCATCTGTTTCCTGAAGGGTGTATTGAGGAGCGGCCGGCACGCTCTTGGGTCCCGAGGCGATGGCTGAAAAATACGTTGTTTGTGACCAGGAGATTGGCAAGAGTTCACCATTCAGGGAGTTAATGGCCAATCACTTCATCATATAATGGCTGGAACTGCGGTCTGTGATGCGGTGAATTGTGGTGTAGTGAGTTGTGTTGTGGTGGTGAGCGGTGGTGGTGTGGTGGTGAACTGTGGTGTTGTGGTGGTGAATTGTGGTGTTGTGGTGGTGTTGTGGTGGTGAGCTGTGGTGTTGGGGTGGTGAATTGTGGTGTTGTGGTGGTGTTGTGGTGGTGTTGTGGTGGTGAACTGTGGTGTTGTGGTGGTGAACTGTGGTGTTGTGGTGGTGAACTGTGGTGTTGTGGTGGTGAACTGTGGTGTTGTGGTGGTGAACTGTGGTGTTGTGGTGGTGTTGTGGTGGTGTTGTGGTGGTGAACTGTGGTGTAGTGGTGGTGAACTGTGGTGTTGTGGTGGTGAGCTGTGGTGTAGTGGTGGTGAGCTGTGATGTGGTTGTGCGAGAATTTCCTTGTAGGAATTTGTTTTATTAAATATATATTTGTAAATTTACATTGCATGATTAAATTATAAAATGTACTGCAATTTTAGTGAACTTTATTTTCTAAATTAATTTCCAGCCAGAGTTACCCAATCCTCACAATCTTGGGGGGGGGGGGTTACATGTACGTAGCTTGTCTATCAATAAATCAATTGAAACCCATCACAGCCAGCTGATTTACCTTTCTTTAAACTCTTGACCACACTCCACACTTCCTGCTTATCTACATCTTCCAATAATGACGTGTTGTCATGCTGGGTTAAAACCCGTGTACATTGCTTGAATCTTCACAGGAAGATCTATAGAGCTCGCTCCAGCGTGTTCTCTGCTACCAGCTGTGGGGACAAGCACGGGGTCACGGTGGGATGAGAGCGGGCACGTCCGTGCGTCGCGACGGACACGTACACTGCGAAGTCACAGTTCATTGGGAACTCTTCATTCATGTAAACTGTTTAACAAAGGGATCCAAAGCCGTCAAAGTTTAAGGAAAGATATACACGTTCGTAAGTACTTGCGCAACTGCTTCGTGAATCTGGCCCCAAAGTCGCATCAGGAACAATCATCCAGCATTAGGAACAATCATCAAGCATCAGGAACAATCATCTAGCATCAGGAACAATCATCTAGCATCAGGAACAATCATGTAGCATCAGGAACAATCATGTAGCATCAGGAACAATCATGTAGCATCAGGAACAATCATGTAGCATCAGGAACAATCATGTAGCATCAGGAACAATCATGTAGCATCAGGAACAATCATGTAGCATCAGGAACAATCATGTAGCATCAGGAACAATCATGTAGCATCTGGAACAATCATCTAGCATTATAAACAAGCACCATGAACAATCATTAGGCATCAGGAACAATCACGCAGCATCAGGAACAATCATCCAGCATAACCGAACAATCATCTAGCATCAGGAACAATCATCAAGCATCAGAAACAATCATGTAGCATCGGAAACAATCATCCAGCACCAAGAACAATTATCAGGAACAATCATCTAACCCAAGGAACAATCATCAAGCATCAGGAACAATCATCAAGCATCAGGAACAATCATCAAGCATCCGGAGCAATCATCTAGAATCAGGAACAATCGTGTAACATCAGGAACAATCAAGTAGCATCAGGAACAAGCACCAGGAACAATCATCAAGCATCAGGAACAATCATCTAACATCAGAACAATTATTTAGCATCAAGAACAATCTTCAAGAATCAGCAACAATCATCTAACATCAGGAACAATCATCTAGCATCAGGAACAATTATCTAACACCAGGAACAATCATCAAGCATCAGGAACAATGATCAAGCATCAGGAACAAGCACCAGAAACAATCATCAAGCATCAGGAACAATGATCAAGCATCAGGAACAAGCACCAGGAACAATCATCAAGCATCAGGAACAACCATCAAGCATCAGGAACAATCATCTAGCATCAGGAACAATGATCAAGCATCAGGAACAATCATACAGAGTCAGGAACAATCATCTAGCATTAGGAACAATCATCTAGCATCAGGAACAATCATCAAGCATCAGGAACAATCATCAAGCATCAGGAACAATCATCAAGCATCGGGAACAATCATCTAGCATCAGGAACAAGCACCAGAAACAATCATCAAGCATCAGGAACAAGCACCAGCAACAATCATCAAGCATCAGGAACAAGCATCAGGAACAATCATCAAGCATCAGGAACAATCATCTAGCATCAGGAACAAGCACCAGAAACAATCATCAAGCATCAGGAACAAGCACCAGCAACAATCATCAAGCATCAGGAACAAGCATCAGGAACAATCATCAAGCATCAGGAACAACCATCTAGCATCAGGAACAATCATATAGCGTCAGGAACAATCATCAAGCATCAGGAACAATCATCAAGCATCAGGAACAATCATCAAGCATCAGGAACAAGCACCAGCAACAATCATCAAGCATCAAGAACAAGCACCAGCAACAATCATCAAGCATCAGGAACAAGCACCAGCAACGATCATCTAGCATCAGGAACAATCACCAGAAACAATCATCAAGCATCAGGAACAAGCACCAGAAACAATCATCTAGCATCAGGAACAACCATCTATCATCAGGAACAAGCACCAGAAACAATCATCTAGCATCAGGAACAATCATATAGCGTCAGGAACAATCATCAAGCATCAGGAACAATCATCAAGCATCAGGAACAATCATCTAGCATCAGGAACAAGCACCAGCAACAATCATCAAGCATCAGGAACAATGATCAAGCATCAGGAACAATCATATAGCGTCAGGAACAATCATCTAGCATTAGGAACAAGCACTGGGAACAATCATCAAGCATCAGGAACAATCATCAAGCATCAAGAATTATCATCAAGCGTCAGGAACAATCATCAAGCATCAGGAACAGTCATCTAGCATCAGGAACAATCATCAAGCATCAGGAACAATCACCTAGCAAAAGGAACAACCATCTAGCATCAGAAACAATCATGTAGCATCAGGATCAATCATCGACCATCAGGAACAATCATCTAGCTTCAAGAACCATCATCTAGCACCAAAAACAATCATGTACCATCAGGAACAAACATCAAGCATCAAGAACAATCATCTAGCATCAGGAACAATCATGTAGCATCAGGAACAATCATCAAGCATCAGGAACAATCATCTAGCATCAGAAACAATCATGTAGCATCAGGAACAATCATCTAGAATGTGAACAATCATCAACCGTCAGGAACAATCATCTAGCATCTGGAAGAATCATCTAGCATCAGAAACAATCATGTAGCATTAGGAACAATCATCAAGCATAAGGAACAATCATCTAGCATCAGAAACAATCATTTAGCATCAGGAACAATCATCTAGCATCAGCAACAATCATCTAGCATCAGGAACAATCATCAAGCATCAGGAACAATCTTATAGCAAGTGCAACAATCATCAAGCATCAGGAACAATCATGTAGCATCAGAAACAATGATCTAACACCAGGAACAATCATTTAGCATCAGGAACAATCATCTAGCATCAGGAACCATCATCAAGCATCAGGAACAATCATTAAGCATCTGGAACAATCGTCTAGCAATAGGAACAATCATAGAGCATCAGAAACAATCATCCAGCATCAGAAACAATCATCTAGCATCAGGAACAATTATCTAACACCAGGAACAATCATGTAGCATTAGGAACAATCGTGTAGCATCGGGAACAATCGTGTAGCATCAGGAACAATCATCAAGCATCAGGAACAATCAAGCATCAAGAACAATCATGTAGCATTAGGAACAATCATCTAGCATCAGGAACAATAATGTAGCATCAGGAACAATCGTGTAGCATCAGGAACAATCATGTAGCATCAAGAACAATCATCTAACACCAGGAACAATCATCTAGCATCAGGAACAAGCACCAGGAACAATCATGTAGCATCAGAAACAATCGTGTAGCATCAGGAACAATCATCTAACACCAGGAACAATCATCTAGCATCAGGAACAATCATCTAGCATCAGGAACAAGCACCAGAAACAATCATCAAGCACCAGGAACAATCATCAAGCATCAGGAACAATCATCTAGCATCAGGAACAAGCACCTAGAAGAATCATCAAACATCAGGAACAATCATATAGCGTCAGGAACATTCATCCAGCATCAGGAACAATCATCTAGCATCAGAAACAATCATGTAGCATCAGGAACAATCATGTAGCATCAGGAACAATCATGTAGCATCAGGAACAGTCATCTAGCATCAGGAACAATCATGTAGCATCTGGAACAATCATCTAGCATCAGGAACAATCATCAAGCATCAGGAATATCATCTAACATCAGGAACAATCATGAAGCATCAGGAACAATCATCAAGCACCAGGAACAATCATCAAGCATCAGGAGCAATCATTAAGCATCAGGAACAATCACCTAGCATTAGAAAGAAGCACCATGAACAATCATTAAGCATCAGGAAGAATCATCTAGCATCAGGAACAATCATCTATAATCAGGAGCAATCGTCCGGCATCAGGAACAATCATGTAGCATCAGGAACAATCATCCAGCATCAATAACAATCATGGAACAACAGGAACAATCATCAAGCATCAGGAAAAATCATCCAGCATCACGAACAATCATCTAGCATCAGGAACAATCATTAAGCATCAGGAACAATCATCAAGCATCAGAAACAATCATGTAGAATCGGAAACAATCATCCAGCACCAGGAACAATTATCAGGAACAATCATCTAACACCAGGAACAATCATCAAGCATCAGGAACAATCATGTAGCATCGGAAACAATCATCCAGCACCAGGAACAATTATCAGGATCAATCATATAGCATCAGAAACAATCATCTAGCATCAGGAACAATCATCCAGCAACAGGAACAATTATGTAGCATCAGGAACAATGATCTAGCATCAGGAACAATCATCAAGCATCAGGAACAATCATCTAGCAACAGGAACAATCATCTAGCATCAGGAACATTCATTAAGCATCAGGAACAATCATCAAGCATCAGGAACAATCATCTAGCAACAGGAACAATCATCTAGCATCAGGAACATTCATTAAGCATCAGGAACAATCATCAAGCATCAGAAACAATCATGTAGCATCGGAAACAATCATCCAGCACCAGGAACAATTATCAGGAACTATCTAACACCAGGAACAATCATCAAGCATCAGGAACAATCATCAAGCATCCGGAGCAATCATGTAGCATCAGGAACAATCATGTAGCATCAGGAACAATCGTGTAACATCAGGAACAATCAAGTAGCATCAGGAACAATCATGTAGCATCAGGAACAAGCACCAGGAACAATCATGTAGCGTCAGGAACAAGCACCAGGAACAATCATCAAGCATCAGGAAGAATCATGTAGCATCAGGAACAATCATCTAACACCAGGAACAATCATCTAGCATCAGGAACAATCATCAAGCATCAGGAACAATCATCAAGCATCAGGAACAATCATCTAGCATCAGGAACAAGCACCAGCAACAATCATCAAGCATCGGGAAGAATCATGTAGCATCAGGAACAATCATCTAACACCAGGAACAATCATCTAGCATCAGGAACAATCATCAAGCATCAGGAACAATGATTAAGCATCAGGAGCAATCATATAGCGTCAGGAACAATCATCTAGCATTAGGAACAGCACTGGGAACAATCATCAAGCATCAGGAACAATCATGTAGCATCAAGAACACTGGTGTTATGAGGCAATACACTGGTGTTATGAGACAATACACTGGTGTTAGAGACAATACATGGTGTTATGAGACAATACACTGGTGTTATGAGACAATACACTGGTGTTATGAGACAATACACTGGTGTTATGAGACAATACACTGGTGTTATAAGGCAATACACAGGTTTTATGAGGCAATACACTGGTGTTATGAGGCAATACACTGGTGTTATAAGGCAACACACTGGTGTTATGAGACAATACACTGGTGATATGAGACAATACACAGGTGTAATGAGGCAATACACAGGTGTTATGAGGCAACACACTGGTGTTATGAGGCAATACACTGGTGTTATGAGGCAATACACATGTGTTATGACACAATACACTGGTGTTATGAAAAAAACATTGGTGATATGAGGCCATACCGTGTTATGTGCCAATACAATGGTGTTATGAGGCAATACACTGGTGTTATGAGACAATACACTTGTGTTATGAGACAATACACTGGTGTTATGAGACAATACACTGGTGTTATGAGAAAATACACTGGTGTTATGAGGCAATACACTGGTGTTATGAGACAATACACTGGTGTTATGAGACAAAACAATGGTGTTATGAGACAATACACTTGTGTTATGAGACAATACATTGGTGTTATGAGACAATACACTGGTGTTATGAGACAATACATTGGTGTTATGAGACAGTACACTGGTGTTATGAGGCAATACACGTGTTATGAGACAGTACATTGGTGTTATGAGGGAATACACTGGTGTATGAGACAATACACTGGTGTTAGGAGAAAATACTCTGGTATTATGAGGCAATACACGTGTTATGAGAAAANCAACAGTGTGTTGCTGGTCCTCAACGGTGAGTTGGTGGTCCTCAACGGTGTGTTGCTGGTCCTCAACGGTGTGTTGCTGGTCCTCAACGGTGTGTTGCTGGTCCTCAACGGTGTGTTGCTGGTCCTCAACGGTGTGTTGCTGGTCCTCAACGGTGTGTTGCTGGTCCACAACGGTGTGTTGCTGGTCCTCAACAGTGTGTTGCTGGTCCACAACGGTGTGTTGCTGGTCCTCAACAGTGTGTTGCTGGTCCTTAACGGTGCAGGGAGCACACTGACCTGGCGAGGGGAGGTGACTGTGTGAAGGGGAGAGACAGGTCAGAGTGGTGGTCCTGGTCCCCAGGTGAGTGGTGGTCCTGGTCCCCACGGTGAGTGGTGGTCCTGGTCCCCACGGTGAGTGGTGGTCCTGGTCCCCAGGTGGAGTGGTGGTCCTGGTCCCCACGGTGAGTGGTGGTCCTGGTCCCCACGGTGAGTGGTGGTCCTGGTCCCCACGGGGAGTGGTGGTCCTGGTCCCCAGGTGGAGTGGTGGTCCTGGTCCCCACGGTGAGTGGTGGTCCTGGTCCCCACGGTGAGTGGTGGTCCTGGTCCCCAGGTGGAGTGGTGGTCCTGGTCCCCAGGTGGAGTGGTGGTCCTGGTCCCCAGGTGGAGTGGTGGTCCTGGTCCCCAGGTGGAGTGGTGGTCCTGGTCCCCAGGTGGAGTGGTGGTCCTGGTCCCCAGGTGGAGTGGTGGTCCTGGTCCCCAGGTGGAGTGGTGGTCCTGGTCCCCACGGTGAGTGGTGGTCCTGGTCCCCACGGTGAGTGGTGGTCCTGGTCCCCAGGTGGAGTGGTGGTCCTGGTCCCCACGGTGAGTGGTGGTCCTGGTCCCCACGGTGAGTGGTGGTCCTGGTCCCCACGGTGAGTGGTGGTCCTGGTCCCCACGGTGAGTGGTGGTCCTGGTCCCCACGTGGAGTGGTGGTCCTGGTCCCCACGTGGAGTGGTGGTCCTGGTCCCCACGGGGAGTGGTGGTCCTGGTCCCCACGGGAGTGGTGGTCCTGGTCCCCACGGTGAGTGGTGGTCCTGGTCCCCACGGTGAGTGGTGGTCCTGGTCCCCACGGTGAGTGGTGGTCCTGGTCCCCACGGTGAGTGGTGGTCCTGGTCCCCAGGTGGAGTGGTGGTCCTGGTCCCCACGGTGAGTGGTGGTCCTGGTCCCCACGGTGAGGGGTGGTCCTGGTCCCCAGGTGGAGTGGTGGTCCTGGTCCCCACGGGGAGTGGTGGTCCTGGTCCCCAGGTGGAGTGGTGGTCCTGGTCCCCAGGTGGAGTGGTGGTCCTGGTCCCCAGGTGGAGTGGTGGTCCTGGTCCCCAGGTGGAGTGGTGGTCCTGGTCCCCAGGTGGAGTGGTGGTCCTGGTCCCCACGGTGAGTGGTGGTCCTGGTCCCCACGGTGAGTGGTGGTCCTGGTCCCCAGGTGAGTGGTGGTCCTGGTCCCCACGGTGAGTGGTGGTCCTGGTCCCCACGGTGGAGTGGTGGTCCTGGTCCCCACGGTGAGTGGTGGTCCTGGTCCCCACGGTGAGTGGTGGTCCTGGTCCCCACGGTGAGTGGTGGTCCTGGTCCCACGTGAGTGGTGGTCCTGGTCCCCACGGGAGTGGTGGTCCTGGTCCCCACGGTGAGTGGTGGTCCTGGTCCCACGGTGAGTGGTGGTCCTGGTCCCCACGGTGAGTGGTGGTCCTGGTCCCCACGGGGAGTGGTGGTCCTGGTCCCCACGGTGAGTGGTGGTCCTGGTCCCCACGGGAGTGGTGGTCCTGGTCCCCACGGTGAGTGGTGGTCCTGGTCCCCACGTGAGTGGTGGTCCTGGTCCCCACGGGAGTGGTGGTCCTGGTCCCCACGGTGAGTGGTGGTCCTGGTCCCCAGGTGGAGTGGTGGTCCTGGTCCCCACGGTGAGTGGTGGTCCTGGTCCCCAGGTGGAGTGGTGGTCCTGGTCCCCACGGTGAGTGGTGGTCCTGGTCCCCACGTGGAGTGGTGGTCCTGGTCCCCACGGTGAGTGGTGGTCCTGGTCCCCACGGTGAGTGGTGGTCCTGGTCCCCACGGTGAGTGGTGGTCCTGGTCCCCACGGTGAGTGGTGGTCCTGGTCCCCACGGTGAGTGGTGGTCCTGGTCCCACGGTGAGTGGTGGTCCTGGTCCCCACGGTGAGTGGTGGTCCTGGTCCCCAGGTGGAGTGGTGGTCCTGGTCCCCACGGTGAGTGGTGGTCCTGGTCCCCACGGGGAGTGGTGGTCCTGGTCCCCACGGTGAGTGGTGGTCCTGGTCCCCAGGTGGAGTGGTGGTCCTGGTCCCCACGGGAGTGGTGGTCCTGGTCCCCACGGTGAGTGGTGGTCCTGGTCCCCACGGTGAGTGGTGGTCCTGGTCCCCAGGTGAGTGGTGGTCCTGGTCCCCACGGTGAGTGGTGGTCCTGGTCCCCACGGTGAGTGGTGGTCCTGGTCCCCACGGTGAGTGGTGGTCCTGGTCCCCAGGTGAGTGGTGGTCCTGGTCCCCACGGTGAGTGGTGGTCCTGGTCCCCACGGTGAGTGGTGGTCCTGGTCCCCAGGTGAGTGGTGGTCCTGGTCCCCACGGTGAGTGGTGGTCCTGGTCCCCACGGTGAGTGGTGGTCCTGGTCCCCACGGTGAGTGGTGGTCCTGGTCCCCAGGTGAGTGGTGGTCCTGGTCCCCACGGTGAGTGGTGGTCCTGGTCCCCACGGTGAGTGGTGGTCCTGGTCCCCACGGTGGAGTGGTGGTCCTGGTCCCCACGGTGAGTGGTGGTCCTGGTCCCCACGGGGAGTGGTGGTCCTGGTCCCCACGGTGAGTGGTGGTCTGGTCCCCAGGTGGAGTGGTGGTCCTGGTCCCCACGGTGAGTGGTGGTCCTGGTCCCCACGGTGAGTGGTGGTCCTGGTCCCCACGGGGAGTGGTGGTCCTGGTCCCCAGGTGGAGTGGTGGTCCTGGTCCCCAGGTGGAGTGGTGGTCCTGGTCCCCACGGTGAGTGGTGGTCCTGGTCCCCACGGTGAGTGGTGGTCCTGGTCCCCAGGTGGAGTGGTGGTCCTGGTCCCCACGGTGAGACACTCTGACCCCCCACCCCCCGGGGAGACACACTCGACCCCCNTATAAGGTAATACACAGTTTTATGAGGCAATACACTGGTGTTATGAGCAATACACTGGTGTTATGAGGCAATTACACTGGTGTTATGAGACAATACACTTGTGATATGAGACAATACACTGGTGTTATGAGGCAATACACAGGTGTTATGAGGCAATACACTGTGGTATGAGGCAATTAAACTGGTGTTATGAGGCAATACACAGGTGTTATGACACAATACACTGGTGTTATGAGAAAAAACATTGGTCATATGAGGCCATACGTGTTATGTGCCAATACAATGGTGTTTATGTGGCAATACACTGGTGTTATGAGACAATACACTTGTGTTATGAGACAATACAATGGTGTTATGAGACAATACACTGGGTTATGAGACAATACATTGGTGTTATGAGACGGTACACTGGTGTTATGAGGCAATACACGTGTTATGAGACAGTACATTGGTGATATGAGGGAATACACTGGTGTTATGAGACAATACACTAGTGTTAGGAGAAAATACTCTGGTATTATGAGGCAATACACGTGTTATGAAAAAATACACTGGTGTTATGTGACAGTAGCTGGTGTCATTAGACAGTACACTGGTTGTTATGACGCAATAAACTGGTGTTATGAGGAAATACACTGGGGTTATGAGGCAATACACTGGTCCTAAGAGGCAATACACGTGTTATGAGGCAATACACTGGTGTTATGAGGCAATACACTGGAACTATGAGGCAATACACGTGTTATGAGGCAATACACTAGTGTTATGAGGCTATATACTGATGCTATGAGACATACACTGGTGTTATGAGGCAATACACTGGTGTTATGAGCATATACTGATGCTATGAGACAATACACTGGTGTTATGAGGGCAATACATTGGTGTTATGAGGCAATAAACGTGTTACAGGACAATACACTGGTGTTATTAGACAATACACTGGGGTTATTAGACAATACACTAGTGTTTTGAAACATACACTGGTGTTATGATTCAATACACTAGTGCTATGAGACAATACATTTGTGTTATGAGACAATACTCTGGAGTTATGAGGCAATACACATGTTATGAGACAATACACTGGTGTTATTAGACAATACAGTGGTGTTATGAGACAATTCACTGGTGTTACTAGACAATACAGTGGTGTTATGAGGCAATACAGTGGAGTTATGAGACAATACACTGGTATTTTGAAACAATACACTGGTGTTATGAGACAATTCACTGGTGTTATGAGACAATACACTGGTGTTTTGAAAAAGTACACAGGTGTTATGAGACAATGCACGTGTGTTATGAGGCATTACACTGGTGTTATGAGGCAATACACGTGTTATGAGACAATACACTCGTGTTATGAGGCAATACACTGGTGTTAGAGGCAATACACGTGTTATGACACAATACAGTGTTATGAGACAATACACTGGTGCAATGAGACAATACTCTGGTGTTATGAGGCAATTCACTGGTGTTATTTGACAATACACTGGTGTTTGAGGCAAGACACAGGTGTTATGAGGCAATACACCTGTGTTATGAGGCAATACACCTGTGTATGAGGCAATACATGGTTCTATGAGACAAATCCCTGGAGTTATGAGACAATACACTGGTGTTATGATACAATATACTAGTGTTATTAGAAAAACAGTGGTGTTATGAGACAATACACTAGTGTTATTAGAAAATACAGTGGCGTTATTAGGCAATACACGTGTTATGAGGCAATACACTGGTGTTATGAGGCAATACATTGATGCTATGAGGTAGTACACTGGTGTTATGAGACAATACACTGGTGCTGTGAGGAAATACACGTGTTATGAGTCAATACACTGGTGTTATGAGGCAATACACTGGTGTTATGAGGCAATACACTGGTGTTATGAGAAATACACTGGCGTTATGAGACAATACCCTGGTGTTATGATTGAATACACTGGTGCTATGAGACAATTCATTGTTGTTATGAGACAATACTGGTGTTATGAGACAATACACGTGTTATGAGAAAGTTCATTGGTGTTATTAGACAATACACTGGTGTTATTAGAAAATACAGTGGTGTTATGAGACAATACACTGGTGTTATTAGACAATACACTGGTGTTATGAGGCAATACACGTGTTATGAGAAAATACATTGGTTATTAGACAATACACTGGTGTTATTAAAAAATACAGTGGTGTTATGAGACAATACACTAGTGTTATTAGAAAATACAGTGGCGTTATTAGGAATACACGTGTTATGAGGCAATACACTGGTGTAATGAGGCAATACACTGGTGTTATGAGACAATACTCTGGCGTTATGAGAAAATACACTTGTGTTATGAGGCAATACACGTGTTATGAGAAAATACATTGGTGTTATTAGACAATACACTTGTGTTATTAGACAATACACTGGTGTTATGAGGCAATACACTTGTGTTATGAGACAATTCACTGGTGTTATTAGACAATACAGTGGTATTATGAGCCAATACACTGGTGTTATGAGGCAATACACTGGAGTTATGAGGCAATATACTGGTGTTATGAGACAATAATGGTGTTATGAGGCAATGAACGTGTTATGAGACAATATACTGGTGTTTTGAGACAATACACTGTGTTATGAGGCAATACACTGGTGTTATGAGGCAATACACTAGTGTTATGAGGCAATACACTGTTGTTATGAGACAATACACTGGTGTTATGAGACAATACACTGGAGTTATTAGACAATACACGTATTATGAGACAATATACTTGTGTTATTAGACATACACTGGTGTTATTAGACAATAACTAGTGTTTGAGACAAAACACTGGTGTTATTAGACAGTACACTGGTGTTATGAGACAATACACTTTTGCTATGAGGCAATACACGTGTTATGAGGCAATACAATGGTGTTATGAGGCAATACACTGGTGTTATGAGGCAATACACTGATGCTATGTGACCATACACTGATGTTATGAGACAATACACTGGTGTTATGAGACAATACACTTTTGCTATGAGGCAATACACGTGTTATGAAGCAATACAATGGTGTTATGAGGCAATACACTGGTGTATGAGACAATACACTGGCGTTATGAGGACAATACACTGGTTTTATTATCAATACACTGGTGCTATGAGACAATACATTGTGTTATGAGACAATACACTGGTGTTATGAGGCAATACACGTGTATGAGACAATACATTGGTGTTATTAGACAATACAGGTGTCATTAGAAAATACAGTGGTGTTATGAGGCAATACACGTGTTATGAGACAATACACGTGTTATGAGACAATACGCGTGTTATGAGACAACACACTGGTGAATTGAAACAATACTCTGGTGTTATGAGGCAATTCACTGGTGTTATTTGAAAATACACTGGTGTTATGAGGCAATACACAGGTGATATGAGACAATACACTGGTGTTATAGGCAATACACAGGTTTATGAGGCAATACACTGGTGTTATGAGGCAATGCACTGGAGTTATGAGGCAATACACTGGTGTTATGAGACAATACACTGGTGATATGAGACAATACACTGGTGTTATGAGGGAATACACAGGTGTTGTGAGGCAATACACTGGTGTTATGAGGCAATACACTGGTGTTATGAGGCACAATACAGGTGTTAGAGACAATACACTGGTGTTATGAGAAAAAAACATTGGAGATATGAGGCCATACCGTGTTATGTGCCAATACAATGGTGTTATGAGGAATACACTGGTGTTATGAGACAATACACTTGTGTTATGAGACAAATACACTGGTGTATGAGACAATACACTGGTGTTATGGGACAATACACTGGTGTTATGAGGACAATACACTGGTGTTATGTGGCAATACACTGGTGTTATGAGACAATACACAGTAGTTATGAGGCAATACACTGGTGTTATGAGACAATACACTGGTGTTATGAGACAAAACATGGTGTTATGAGACAATACACTTGTGTTATGAGACAATACATGGTGTTATGAGACAATACACTGGTGTTATGAGACAATACGATGGTGTTATGAGAAAGTACACTGGTGTTATGAGGCAATACACGTGTTATGAGACAGTACATTGGTGTTATGGGCAATACACTGGTGTGTTAGGAGAAAATACTCTGGTATATGAGGCAATACACGTGATATGAGAAAATACACTGGTGTTATGTGACAATAGCCTGGTGTATTAGACAGTACACTGGTGTTATGACGCAATACACTGGTGTTATGAGGAAATACACTGGTGTTATGAGGCAATACACTGGTCCTAAGAGGCAATACACGTGTTATGAGGCAATACACTGGTGTTATGAGGCAATACACTGGTACTATGAGGCAATACACGTGTTATGAGGCAATACACTGGTGTTATGAGGCAATATACTGATGCTATGAGACAATACACTGGTGTTATGAGACAATACACTGGTACTATGAGGCAATACACGTGTTCTGAGGCAATACACTGGTGTTATGAGGCAATTCAATGGTGGCATGAGACAATACACGGGCGTTATGAGACAATACACTGGTGTTATGGTTCAATACACTGAAGTTATTAGAAAATAGTGGTGTTACGAGGCAATACACTGGTGTTATGAGGCAATACACGTGTTATGAGACAATACACTGGTGTTAAAAGGCAATACACTGGTGTTATGTGACAATACACTGGCGTTATGAGACAATACACTGGTGTTATGACTCAAGACACTAGTGCTATGAGACAATACATTGGTGTTATGAGACAATACACTGGTGTTATTAGACAATACAGTTGTGTTATGAGGCAATACACTGGTGTTATGAGGCAATACTGGTGTTATGAGGCAATACATGTGTTATGAGACAATACACTGTTGTTAATAGAAAATACACTGGGGTTATTTGAGAAATACACTAGTGTTATGAGGCAATACATTGGGTTATGAGGCAATAAACGTGTTATAAGACAATAACTGGGTTAATAGACAATACACTGGTGTTATTAGACAATACACTGGTGTTATGAGGCAATACACTGGTGTTATGAGGGACTACTTGGTGTTATGAGGCAATAAACGTGTTATAAGACAATACAAGTGTTATTAGACAATACACTGGTGTTTTTAGACAACACACTAGTGTTTTGAAACAATACACTGGTGTTATGATTCAATACACTACTGCTATGAGACAATACATTGGTGTTATGAGACAATACTCTGGAGTTATGAGGCAATACACATGTTATGAGACAATACACTGGTGTTATTAGACAATACAGTGGTGTTATGAGACAAACACTGGTGTTACTAGACAATACAATGGTGTTACGAGGCAATACACTGGTGTTAGAGACATTACACTGGTGTTTTGAAACAATACACTGGTGTTATGAGACAATTCACTGGTGTTATGAGACAATACACTGATGTTATTAGAAATACACTGGTGTTATGAAATAACTGGTGTTTTGAAACAATACACAGGTGTTATGAGACAATGCACGTGTGTTATGAGGCAATACACTGGTGTTATGAGGCAATACACGTGTTATGAGACAATACACTGGTGCAATGAGACAATACACTGGTGTTATGAGGCAATTCACTGGTGTTATTGACAATACATTGGGGTTATGAGGCAATACACTGGTGTTATGAGGCAATACACAGGTGTTATGAGGCAATACACCTGTGTTATGAGGCAATACACTGGTTCTATGAGACAAATCCCTGGTATTATGAGACAATACACAAGTGTATTAGAAAATACAGTGGCGGTATAGGCAATACACTGGTGTTATGAGGCAATACATTGATGCTATGAGGCAGTACACTGGTGTTATGAGACAATACACTGGTGCTGTGAGGAAATACACGTGTTATGAGGCAATACACTGCTGTTATGAGGCAATACACTGGTATTATGAGGCAATACACTTGTGTTATGAGACAATACACTTGCGTTATGAGACAATACACTGGTGTTATGTGACAATACACTGGTGCTATGAGACAATACATTGTTGTTATGAAACAATACACTGATGTTATGAGGCAATACACGTTTTATGAGAAAATTCATTGGTGTTATTAGACATTACACTGGTGTCAATAGAAAATACAGTGGTGTATGAGACAATACACTGGTGTTATTAGACAATACACTGGTGTTATGAGGCAATACCCGGTTATGAGAAAATACATTGGTGTTATTAGACAATACACTGGTGTTATTAGAAAATGCAGTGGTGTTATGAGACAATACACTAGTGTTATTAGAAAATTTAGTGGCGTTATTAGGCAAACACGTGTTATGAGGCAATACATTGATGCTATGAGGCAATACACTGGTGTTATGAGACAATACACTGGTGCTATGAGGAAATACACGTGTTATGAGGCAATACTCTGGCGTTATGAGACAATACACTGGTGTATGATTCAATACCACTGGTGCTATGAGACAATACATTGTTGTTATGAGACAATACACTGGTTTATGAGGCAATACACTAGTGTTATGAGATAATACACTGGTGTTATTAGACAATACACAGGTGTTATGAGACAATACCCGTGTGTTATGAGGCAATACACTGGTGTTATGAGGAAATACACTGGTGTTATGAGACAATACACTGGTGTTATGAGGCAATACACTGGTGCTATGAGACAATACACTGGTGTTATGAGACAATACACTGGAGTTATTAGACAATACACTGGTGTTATGAGGCAATACACTGGTGTTATGAGACAATACACTTGCGTTATGAGGCAATACGCTGGTGTATGAGGCAATACACGTGTTATGAGACAATACACTGGTGTTAAGAGGCAATACACGTGTTATGAGACATTACACTTGTGTTATGAGTCAATACACTGGCGTTATGAGGCAATACACGTGTTATTAGGCAATACACTGGTGTTATGAGGCAATACACTGCTGCTATGAGACAATACACTGGTGTTATTAGACAATACACTGGTGTTATGAGACAATACACTTTTGCTATGAGGCAATACACGTGTTATGAGGCAATACAATGGTGTTATGAGCAATACAATGGTGTTATGAGGCAATGCACTGATGCTATGAGACAATACACTGATGGTATGGGACAATACACTGGTGTTATGAGATAATACACTTTTGCTATGAGGCAATACACGTTTATGAGGCAATACAATGGTGTTATGAGGCTATACACTGGTGTTATGAGACAATACACTGGCGTTATGAGACATCACTGGTTTTATGATTCAATACACTGGTGCTATGAGACAATACATTGTTGTTATGAGGACCATACACTGGTGTTATGAGGCAATACACGTTGTGAGATTTTTCTCTACGCCTACCTCCCTTAGGAGGTGGACTACAAGTTTAAAGGCTGCTCTTGGCAGTTAAGCATGAGTCCAGTAGAAAAAGGAGAAGCGGGAGCAAACCGCCAGGCTTCCACCAGCAGGGGTGAAAACCTGTCCACAATAGGCCGCTGGTTCCTCCTAGTTAAACATGACGTTAAAACCAATAAAGGGTAACCGACGGGTTCTCACAATCAAATTTTATATTGTTGTGTGGCGCTATGAATTGGAATTCGAATTCCCAAGAGCGCAGCCGTCATATCAAAGATTTAAAACAACAATATCAAATATATATCAGAACAATGGAGTGGTACAGAATAGTTGAAGGTTGACATCAAAGACTGTTAACAAATAACAAATTTATTATAACAAGAGACTAGACTACTACATTAAAACAAAAGAATGTCAATGACGTTACTCGAACATAAGCGTGCCCACAGAGGAATCAACACGCAAGCAAGAACTAACAGATCTATAATCACAATTACAACAAATGACACAGTGAGTTCTGGAACACGTCTCCAGTAACCTCCTAACTGTTCTACGCCTCAGTGCAGTCTACACCTGCAATAGCGGTTGCAATGCAATCAAATCAGTAGCCTTTCAATGACATCAATAACTAATGGGTTCACTGGCAACTCCAGCACCCTTCCTCAAATTAATCTTTACGTTAATGTCCATCCAGTGGCACCATAACCAACAGCTAAATAGCAACCCTTGCTGTGTGGCTGCATACTGAACTAACCTGAACACAGGTGTGCCCACTGATGACGCAATAATGCAAACTCAAAGAAAAATATCACAGACTAAGTTACACCACAGCGTGTGATTTAATTACGTTACAGTCCAACCAGTGGCATTTGCAACACAGCTATTCAACAGCCCCTCGAGAAATGACAGCAGGCTCCATCCTGCTGACACTTCGGGCTGACAACATGAACTAACTGAACTTCCACTGATGACACAAGCAAGCAATCAATAGTGACACGGCTTCCTAGTGGCAGCTACTCTAATCACAAGCTTAAGGCCTCCCGCCCAACAGGAGCGACCCCCGTAATCAGGTGGGTAGTCTAACAGTGACTCCCCCTATCACAACTAAAGTGAACACAGTCAGGCAAGGTGGGATTCTGGGACACAGCTCCACTCATCCCTAAGTTACTTTACCCTCGTCACTAGACGATAACCAAAAGAAATTGCCTTAATCAATTACAACATTGATTATGTGAATAATGATGGAAATTGACTGATCACAGCAGTCAGCAACAAGTACTACTTTAATAACAACAAGTGTCTCACTCTAGACAACAACATGATAGTACTCTACGTTAACACAAGTCCTCTTGTCACAATAACTCAAACTCTTAAATTACATCACACTTGACTCCTTGCAAGTATTCAGTGAGTAATTCTTAATTAAGGTCAAACGGACCACTAATTACATCCCATTGAGTTACGTTAACTAAGCCTACCCCAAGTGGGTGGCTTCTCAACAGTCTGTGTATCATTAATTACGTTTACTTACTAATGAGTGCTAATTACCCTAATTAGCCTTGAGCAATTAATTAACTGTCACCAGGACCGATAATTAATCATACATAAATACGTCTCACTCCGCACTGCCTAAGCAGGTCTCATCAAACACTGTGAATTCACGGAAGAGGAGTTAATTACCCTAATTAACAATGAGTGCAACTTAATCCACTGTCACCAGACAGAATATGATTAATATAACGTATTATGCTAACCCCATGACCTCGCTTTACCGAGTCATCTGAGTCCTCAAGACTCCAGACGTTAATTACTCCACTAATTATCATGAGCCACTAATTGCCCCAACCCTGAAAGGCAGTTAGTCTCGAGCAACTGACGTTAACACTATCACTGACAGACTCTGACAGATCCTCTCCCACTACGTGAATTCATGATGAGAATGCTAATTACATAATTAGCTAGAGTGGTCAATTAATTGTCACACGGACAATTAATTGCACCGGACACGTATTCCCACAAGCTCAAGTTCAACACTGTTCTCCCATAACAGCACTCACTCATTCAACAACTTCAAGTGTGCACCCCTTATCCAGTTAATTACCCCTAATTAACTCACTGAATCCTCAAGTTCTCAACACAACTTAAAGAAACAAAGTAACCCTAAGGTTACATAGGTCACACATATAATGGCATGCAAAACATAAAATAGCACTGCCCACATACAGTTGCGACTACTGCAACTCGTTAATTACTATGCCCACACAGTAAGACACACGGTTTTGCAACACTCAAGGTATACCAATCTTACTGTCCCTCTAATCTTGCAAACGTTGCAAAAGATCGCCCGATCCCGGTGGCTTCAGCAAGACAATATACGTTAATATAAGACACCGTCGCTCTACGCGGACAGCTGGCACTAATTCTCCCATAATTAGGCAAATTAAAATTGCTCGCTCCCATTAAGTGACTGAGAATTTCCCTGAATACTCAAAGGGTCCCTTAAATCCTCAACACAGTTCCTAGGACAGTAATATCGTATACCTGATAACACTGCACAAACCTGCACATAATGATACCGTCAGCATGCCCCATGCTAATGACATCATTAGGCAATCAGTCAGCGATCACATCTACTGACTCACCACACAACACAGTACAACAATCATGCAAATGAAACACATGGAAATGCCTTACATAAACAATGTAAATTAATCACCAGGACATATACAGACCTCAGGATATCCACTAATAACCTGCCCCACGGGTCCTGCTTAATTAACTCTAACCTGGCCTAATTACATAATGAGGTACCATGGCACTAACCAAGGCTGGACGATTATACAGAATCGCCAGACTGGATCATTATATGATGATTTCTCTACACTGACTGGTCCCAAACTCTAGTCAGTCTACACACAACATATCTACAGATGTACAATTATAACACTACGTGATTTACAGTGACAATTTCCCACTCCAGGTACTGCCCCACAGTCACCTGGGCATGCCACATACGGGCGTCTCAGCTGCCTCCCTAGCCTGGCCGGGCTAGGGCCACACAACTTTTCTATATTCTCTTTAACTGAGACCATTTTATACACTGATAAAGTACTCACGTTTCCGTCCACACATTTCCTCATTTCCCAGGTCCTTACCACCTGGCTGTCAACACTTAGCTTGCTCCTCGTGCGTCGACAAGAGTGGCCTTAGGCTGTCCGAATGTGGCCAAGGGGGTGGCCAAAGGTGGTGGCCAACATGTGGCCACTGCGTGGCCTTCAGGAGGGTGGCCACGGGTGGCGCGTGACGTCACAGCACCCCACCCCACCCGGGCCGCGCGCGCGCGGGGAAGGTGGGTGGGTGGGGGTGGGTGCGGCTGGGCGGCGTGTGGCCGCGGGCGGCCAGAGGGCGGCCTGGGTGGCAGAGGGCGGCCTGGGTGGCCGCGTGCCATACACACTTGGATGGGGATCACTAACAACCCCATCATACCAGAGCATGACTCGCTCTTACACTGGGGTACAGGAGTGACACTGGCCGGCGTCACCTCCCCATGGACGGCGTCGGGCGCAATTCAAAGTCCAAGTCCCAGTTTCTCGCAATTTTGGGCTTCGACACACCAGGGTGGCTGGAGTGCCATGCAATATGAGTAAACAGAACGACAGGAGCGATAACGGTGGTGGGGGTGGCAGGCCCGCACCCCGCACCTAGACACTTCACCCCTGGCTGCCCAATTCAAACTAAAACTCTCTTGGCGGCTAGAGAGGCTCACATGCCCATATTTCTCCCCCTACCTTGTCTTGACCAATCAGCAGGAAGCCGGCACTGGTCCTGATGCCGCTTCCAATCACAGCACTACGCGCCAAAACTCGGCATAGGAGCAGGGTGCTTAGACCAATCACACGGGCCCCTCGCCTGTGGCGTGGCGTGACGTCACAAGGAGGGTGAGGCCTAACACAACGTCTCAACGTCTCCCTTGGTGGGGGGGAGGCAGCGTTCCCCCACTGTCCCCCCTCCACCTCTAACGGTTTGTGTACTACCATCTCTCTGTTTCACAGAACAGGCAAATTTTGCTGTAATTCTCTCTACAGAGCAATCACAGACCTCTCATTAGTTTTAACTGCCAGCATTTAACATAAGCTTTCATATGACACCCAACAAGTATATGAAATTTGAAAGCTTCAGTTTCTAGAGTCCCTAGAGCGACTAGCCTATTCTAGAAACTAGGAAAACTAGCTGAGGAGATTCTACATCTCCTCACACACGTG
>WNGS01098396.1:120882-131164 GCA_020271785.1 Procambarus virginalis
CCTCATTACACCTGTGTATTGTCTCATATCACCAGTGTTTTGTCTCATAACACCAGTGTGTTGCCTCATAACACCAGTGTATTGCCTCATAACACCAGTGTATTGCCTCATAAAACCTGTGTATTGCCTGATACACCAGTGTATTGTCTCATAAAACCAGTGTATTGTTCATAACCCCAGTGTATTGTCTCATAACACCAGTGTATTGTCTCATAACACAGTGTATTGTCTCATAACACCAGTGTATTGTCTCATAAAACCAGTGTATTGCCTCATAACACCAGTGTTCTTGATGCTACATGATTGTTCCTGATGCTTGATGATTGTTCCCAGTGCTGGTCCTAATGCTAGATGATTGTTCCTGACGCTATATGATTGCTCCTGATGCTTAATCATTGTTCCTGATGCTTGATGATTGTTCCTGATGCTAGATGATTGGTCCTGGTGTTAGATGATTGGTTGATGCTACATGAGTCTTCCCGATGCTTGATGATTGTTGCTGGTGCTTGTTCCTGATGCTAGATGATTGTTCCTGATGCTTGATGATTGTTCCTGATGCTTGATGATGTTCCTGATGCTAGATGATTGTTCTGGTGTTAGATGATTGTTCCTGATGCTACATGATTCTTCCTGATGCTTGATGATTGTTTCCTGGTGCTTGTTCCTGACGCTAAATGATTGTTCCTGGTGCTTGTTCCTGATGCTACATGATTGTTCCTGATGTACTTGATTGTTCCTGATGTTACACGAGTCTTCTGATTGCTACATGATTGTTCCTGATGCTAGATGATTGTTCCTGATGCTTGATGATTGTTCCTGATGCTAGATGACTGTTCCTGTTGCTAGATGATGTTTCCTGTTGCTAGATGATTGCTCCGGATGCTTGATGAATGTTCCTGATGCTTGATGATTGTTCCTGGTGTTAGATAGTTCCTGATAATTGTTCCTGGTGCTGGATGATTGTTTCCGATGCTACATGATTGTTTCTGATGCTTGATGATTGTTCCTGATGCTTAATGAATGTTCCTGATGCTAGATGATTGTTCCTGTTGCTAATGATTGTTCCTGATGCTTGATGATTGTTCCTGATGCTTAATGAATGTTCCTGATGCTAGATGATTGTTCCTGTTGCTAGATGATTGTTCCTGATGCTTGATGATTGTTCCTGATGCTAGATCATTGTTCCTGATGCTACATAATTGTTCCTGTTGCTGGATGATTGTTCCTGATGCTAGATGATTGTTTCTGATGCTATATGATTGATCCTGATAATTGTTCCTGGTGCTGGATGATTGTTTCCGATGCTACATGATTGTTCCTGATGCTTGATGATTGTTCCTGGTGTTAGATGATTGTTCCTGATAATTGTTCCTGGTGCTGGATGATTGTTTCCGATTCTACATGATTGTTTCTGATGCTTGATGATTGTTCCTGATGCTTAATGATTGTTCCTGATGCTAGATGATTGTTCGTGATGCTGGATGATTTTTCCTGATGCTTGATGATTGTTCCTGTTGTTCCATGATTGTTATTGATGCTGGATGATTGTTCCTGATGCTTGATGATTGTTCCTGATGCTACATGATTGTTCCTGATGCCGGACGATTGCTCCTGATTATAGATGATTGTTCCTGATGCTAGATGATTCTTCCTGATGCTTAATGATTGTTCATGGTGCTTCTTTCTAATGCTAGGTGATTGTTCCTGATGCTTAATGATTGCTCCTGATGCTTGATGATTGTTCCTGGTGCTTGATGATTGTTCCTGATGCTTCATGATTGTTCCTGATGTTAGATGATATTCCTGATGCTTGATGATTGTTCCTGATGCTAGATGATTGTTCCAGATGCTACATGATTGTTCCTGATGCTACATGAGTTCCTGATGCTACATGATTGTTTCTGATGCTAGATGATTGTTCCTGATGCTGGATGATTGTTCCTGATGTTTGATGATTCTTCTAGGTGCTTGTTCCTGATGCTTGATGATTGTTCCTAATGCTACATGATTGTTCTTGATGCTTGATTGTTCCTGATGCTACACGATTGTTCCTGATGCTACACGATTGTTCCTGATGCTACACGATTGTTCCTGATGCTACATGATGTTCCTGATGCTACATGATTGTTCCTGATGCTACACGATTGTTCCTGATGCTACATGATTGTTCCTGATGCTACATGATTGTTCCTGATGCTACACGATTGTTCCTGATGCTACATGATTGTTCCTGATGCTACATGATTGTTCCTGATGCTACACGATTGTTCCTGATGCTACACGATTGTTCCTGATGCTACATGATTGTTCCTGGTGTTAGATAATTGTTCCTGATGCTAGATGATTGTTTCTGATGCTGGATGATTGTTTCTGATGCTCTATGATTGTTCCTATTGCTAGACGATTGTTCCAGATGCTTAATGATTGTTCCTGATGCTTGATGATTGTTCCTGATGCTAGATGATTGTTCCTGATGCTACACGATTGTTCCCGATGCTACACGATTGTTCCTGATGCTACATGATTGTTCCTGGTGTTGGATGATTGTTCCTGATGCTAGTTGATTGTTCCTAATGCTACATGATTGTTCCTGGTGTTAGATAATTGTTCCTGATGCTAGATGATTGTTTCTGATGCTGGATGATTGTTTCTGATGCTCTATGATTGTTCCTATTGCTAGACGATTGTTCCAGATGCTTAATGATTGTTCCTGATGCTTGATGATTGTTCCTGATGCTAGATGATTGTTCCTGATGCTAAATGATTGTTCCTGTTGTTAGATCATTGTTTCTGATGCTAGATGATTGTTCCTGACGGTTGATGATTGTTCAAATTCTAGATGATTGTTCCTGATGCTACATGATTGTTTCTGATGCTAGATGATTGTTCCTGACGGTTGATGATTGTTCAAATTCTAGATGATTGTTCCTGACGCTTGATGATAATTCTTGATGCTTGATGATTGTTCTTTGCTAGGTGATTGTTTGATGCTTGATGATTGTTCCTGATGCTAGATGACTGTTCCTGATGCTTGATGATTGTTCCTGACGCTTGATGATAATTCTTGATGCTTGATGATTGTTCCTGATGCTTGATGATTGTTCCCAGTGCTTGTTCCTAATGCTAGATGATTGTTCCTGACGCTATATGATTGTTCCTGATGCTTGATCATTGTTCCTGATGCTTGATGATTGTTGCTGGTGCTTGTTCCTGATGCTAGATGATTGTTCCTGATGCTTGATGATTGTTCCTGATGCTTGATGATTGTTCCTGATGCTTGATGATTGTTCCTGACGCTATATGATTGTTCCTGATGCTAGATGATTGTTTCTGGTGCTTGTTCCTGATGATAGATGGTTGTTCCTGATGCTAGATGATTGTTTCTGGTGCTTGTTCCTGATGCTTGATGATTGTTGCTGGTGCTTGTTCCTGATGCTTGATGATTGTTTCTGGTGCTTGTTCCTGATGCTAGATGATTGTTCCTGATGCTTGATGATTGTTCCTGATGCTTGTTCCTGATGCTTGATGATTGTTGCTGGTGCTTGTTCCTGATGCTTGATGATTGTTTCTGGTGCTTGTTCCTGATGCTAGATGATTGTTCCCGATGCTTGATGATTGTTCCTGATGCTTGATGATTGTTCCTGATGCTAGATGATTGTTTCTGGTGCTTGTTCCTGATGATAGATGGTTGTTCCTGATGCTAGATGATTGTTTCTGGTGCTTGTTCCTGATGCTTGATGATTGTTTCTGGTGATTGTTCCTGATGCTAGATGATCGTTGCTGGTGCTTGTTCCTGATGCTTGATGATTGTTGCTGGTGCTTGTTCTTGATGCTTGATGATTGTTGCTGGTGCTTGTTCCTGATGCTTGATGATTGTTCCTGATGCTTGATGATTGTTCCTGATGCTTGATGATTGTTCCTGACGCTATATGATTGTTCCTGATGCTAGATGGTTGTTCCTGATGCTTGATGATTGTTCCTGATGCTTGTTCCTGATGCTTGATGATTGTGCTGGTGCTTGTTCCTGATGCTTGATGATTGTTTCTGGTGCTTGTTCCTGATGCTAGATGATTGTTCCTGATGCTTGATGATTGTTCCTGATGCTTGTTCCTGATGCTGATGATTGTTGCTGGTGCTTGTTCCTGATGCTTGATGATTGTTTCTGGTGCTTGTTCCTGATGCTAGATGATTGTTCCCGATGCTTGATGATTGTTCCTGATGCTTGATGATTGTTCCTGATGCTAGATGATTGTTCCTGATGCTAGATGATTGTTCCTGATGCTTGATCATTGTTCCTGATGCTTGATGATTGTTCCTGATGCTTGATGATTGTTCCTGATGCTAGATGATTGTTCCTAATGCTAGATGATTGTTCCTGACTCTGTATGATTGTTCCTGATGCTTGATCATTGTTCCTGATGCTAGATGATTGTTCCTGATGCTTGATGGTTGTTCCTGATGCTTGATGATTGTTCCTGGTGCTTGTTCCTGATGCTTGATCATTGTTCCTGATGCTTGATGATTGTTTCTGGTGCTTGTTCCTGATGCTTGATCATTGTTCCTGATGCTTGATGATTGTTCCTGGTGTTAGATAATTGTTCCTGATGCTAGATGATTGTTCCTGATGTTAGATGATTGTTGCTGATTCTTGAAGATTGTTCTTGATGCTAAATGATTGTTTCTGATGTTAGATGATTGTTCCTGATGCTTGATGATTGTTCCTGGTGCTTGTTCCTGATGCTACTTGATTGTTCCTGATGTTACACGATTGTTCCTGATTCTAGATGATTGCTCCGGATGCTTGATGATTGTTCCTGATGCTTGATGATTGTTCTGATGCTTGATGATTGTTCCTTGGGTTAGATGATTGTTCCTGATAATTGTTCTTGGTGCTGGATGATTGTTTCCGATGCTACATGATTGTTTCTGATGCTTGATGATTGTTCCTGATGCTAGATGATTGTTCGGTTATGCTGGATGATTGTTCCTGATGCTTGATGATTGTTCGTGATGCTGGATGATTGTTCCTGATGCTGCGTGATTGTTCCTGATGCCTAATGATTGTTCATGGTGCTTGTTTATAATGCTAGATGATTGTTCCTGATGCTTGATGATTGTTCCTGGTGCTTGATGATTGTTCCTGATGCTAGATGATTGTTCCAGATGCTACATGATTGTTCCTGATGCTGCATGATTGTTCCTGATGCTAGATGATTGTTCCTGATGCTGCATGATTGTTCCTGATGCTGGATGATTGTTCCTGATGCTACATGATTGTTCCTGATGCTACATGATTGTTCCTGATGCTGCATGATTGTTCCTGATGCTGGATGATTGTTCCTGATGCTGGATGATTGTTCCTGATGCTACATGATTGTTCCTGATGCTAGATGATTGTTCCTGATGCTACATGATTGTTCCTGATGCTTGATGATTGTTCCTAATGCTGGATGATTGTTCCTGATGCTACATGATTGTTCCTGATGCTAGATGATTGTTCCTGATGCTAGATGATTGTTCCTGATGCTTGATGATTGTTCCTGATGCTTGATGATTGTTCCTGATGCTACATGATTGTTCCTGATGCTAGATGATTGTTCCTAATGCTGGATGATTGTTCCTGATGCTAGATGATTGTTCCTAATGCTGGATGATTGTTCCTGATGCTACTTTGGGGCCAGATTCACGAAGCAGTTGCGCAAGTACTTACGAACGTGTATATCTTTCCTCAATCTTTGACGGCTTTGGATCCCTTTGTTAAGCAGTTTACATGAATGAAGAGTTCCCAATGAACTGCGACTTCGCAGTGCACGCGTCCGTCGCGACGCACGGACGTGCCCGCTCTCATCCCACCGTGACCCCGTGCTTGTCCCCACAGCTGGTAGCAGAGAACACGCTGGAGCGAGCTCTATAGATCTTCCTGTGAAGATTCAAGCAATGTACACGGGTTTTAACCCAGCATGACAACACGTCATTATTGGAAGATGTAGATAAGCAGGAAGTGTGGAGTGTGGTCAAGAGTTTAAAGAAAGGTAAATCAGCTGGCTGTGATGGGTTTCAATTGATTTATTGATAGACAAGCTACGTACATGTAACCCCCCCCCCCCAAGATTGTGAGGATTGGGTAACTCTGGCTGGAAATTAATTTAGAAAATAAAGTTCACTAAAATTGCAGTACATTTTATAATTTAATCATGCAATGTAAATTTACAAATATATATTTAATAAAACAAATTCCTACAAGGAAATTCTCGCACAACCACACCACAGTTCACCACCACAACACCACAGTTCACCACCACAACACCACCACAACACCACCACAACACCACCACAACACCACAATTCACCACCCCAACACCACAGTTCACCACCACAACACCACCACAACACCACCACAACACCACCACAACACCACAATTCACCACCCCAACACCACAGCTCACCACCACAACACCACCACAACACCACCACAACACCACAATTCACCACCACAACACCACAGTTCACCACCACACCACCACCGCTCACCACCACAACACAACTCACTACACCACAATTCACCGCATCACAGACCGCAGTTCCAGCCATTATATGATGAAGTGATTGGCCATTAACTCCCTGAATGGTGAACTCTTGCCAATCTCCTGGTCACAAACAACGTATTTTTCAGCCATCGCCTCGGGACCCAAGAGCGTGCCGGCCGCTCCTCAATACACCCTTCAGGAAACAGATGAAAACACACACACACAAACAATACCCGAGCAGGCAGCGCGAGCAACAGTTGGTAATGGAAGTGGGGGAGGAACCGGGAAGCTGCCCGCCAAATATTTTGAAAGTGGGGGAAAAATCCTTTGTGTATGAAACTGGCGGCGGAATATGGTGTGGCCGGCACACACCAGCATGCAAGTGGCGACTTATAACCAAGGTTGTACTCACTATCTGTACACTATCTTAAATACTTCGCGGATAAACAACAAAACTCTGCAGAACATTTTACCAACACCAGTACTGTGTAGCACAGTGGACATCCAGCAACACAGTGGAGATCCAGTAACACAGTGGATATCCAGCAACACAGTGGACATCCAGTAACACAGTGGACATCCAGCAACACAGTGGAGATCCAGTAACACAGTGGACATCCAGTAACACAGTGGACATCCAGTAACACAGTGGACATCCAGTAACACAGTGGACATCCAGTAACACAGTGGACATCCAGTAACACAGTGGACATACAGCAACACAGTGGACAGCCAGCAACACAGTGGACATACAGCAACACAGTGGACAGCCAGCAACACAGTGGACATCCAACAACACAGTGGACATCCAGCAACACAGTGGACATCCAGTAACACAGTGGACATCCAGTAACACAGTGGACATCCAGTAACACAGTGGACATCCAGCAACACAGTGGACATCCAGCAACACAGTGCACATCCAGCAACACAGTGGACATCCAGCAACACAGTGGACATCCAGCAACACAGTGGACATCCAGCAACACAGTGGACATCCAGTAACACTGTGGACAAACATCAACACTGTGGACAAACATCAACACAGTGGACAAACATCAACACAGTGGACAAACATCAACACTGTGGACAAACATCAACACAGTGGACAAACATCAACACTGTGGACAAACATCAACACAGTGGACAAACATCAACACTGTGGACAAACATCAACACAGTGGACAAACATCAACACTGTGGACAAACATCAACACAGTGGACAAACATCAACACAGTGGACAAACATCAACACAGTGGACAAACATCAACACTGTGGACAAACATCAACACAGTGGACAAACATCAACACTGTGGACAAACATCAACACAGTGGACAAACATCAACACTGTGGACAAACATCAACACAGTGGACAAACATCAACACTGTGGACAAACATCAACACAGTGGACAAACATCAACACTGTGGACAAACATCAACACAGTGGACAAACATCAACACTGTGGACAAACATCAACACAGTGGACAAACAGCAACACAGTGGACAAACATCAACACTGTGGACAAACATCAACACTGTGGACAAACATCAACACAGTGGACAAACATCAACACAATGGACAAACATCAACACAATGGACAAACATCAACACAGTGGACAAACATCAACACTGTGGACAAACATCAACACAGTGGACAAACATCAACACTGTGGACAAACATCAACACAGTGGACAAACATCAACACAGTGGACAAACATCAACACAGTGGACAAACATCAACACAGTGGACAAACATCAACACAGTGGACTTTTTATGGAGTGAAGTGTGTTGACATGGACGCCATCTTTGGACCTGCACTTCAACCCCAAGGCATTACATGAGACAAAGACAAAAACAAGACATCTGTTGGCGGAGGTGTGACGTCGGTGAAAGGCTCCTGTTTCATGCCTCAGTTAGAAGTGATGTTGAAGATGACGTCCTCTGGTGAGTGAAGTAATAATATCATCGCCATCTAGATTGTGCATTCAATTACAATTTCAGTTCCCAGTGAAAGTGTCATCCTATGTTCTTCCTGTATACTTTCTGTCACGCTAATGACTTTTATGTTTACAGAGGTGACGTGGAAAGCCTATTGCACTCTGGAAGTCAGTTCACTTTGGGCAGTCCAGTGAGGAGTCGACGGTGTTCTCACCCCCCCCCCTCTCTGATATCCTTAACTCGCATCTTTATCCTTCGTCGCCGGTCACTGTTAAGTACTTATGTTCATCAAAGACCATGGTGGTGGCAGCATTAAGTAGTTTTAAGTAACTTATGTTTAAGTCATAATTATTACAACCTGTTTGGTGGTGGTATCGGTGGTGATTCACCTGAGATACGTTATAGAAACGTTATAAATGGTGGCATTGTGGTGGTCTTTAGTAACTGTCTACTTGCTGAAGGGACTTACGTGCCTGTGCTGCTCGGTGGCTGCTGTAGGTTTAGGTTAAGACTAATAAGGTTAGGTTAAGTTAATAGTAAGGCTACTGTAAGGTTATGTAAGGGACATGCTTGACGTTGTCTTGCGGAGGCACGCTCTGATTGGCTCGACAGAATCACTCAATTCTCTCAATTTAATTACGGGTGTACAAAGTGATTTGTACAGCAGATCGGCGAGTTAAATCCTCTGTCTGTCAGAACGATGATAAGAGTAGGGACGCCTGTCTTATTTCTGAGCACGGTATAGTGCGAGGACTTGAATCTGGCGGTGATCACACAAGGAAGTGTAGTAGACAGTTTTCAGCTCTCAGTCTGGCGGTAAATTCGTGTGGATGCGACCTAGACAGACTCTGGCGGTAATCCCATTTGTCAGAGTAGACATATTCCTGGAGGGTTCCTGGCGGTAATTGTGACATTTGGAGTAGACAGACATTTAGAATTAAGACTGTAAGATTACCCTGTTACCTTGCTCAGTAACAGGATAATGTCCTAGGTACCTGCTATGAATATTCCTTCTCTTTTATTTACTAATTCAATCTTAGTGTTAAGGGAAATTTAAGGTTTGCAAGGATTGGACAGTATTCAACGTATTTCGATTGGATGTATTTCGCAATTTGGTGAGATTGTCAGCCTTTTACAGGAATTGATGTTTGATAATTCCTGATGTGGGACTGATTGTATACTTTACGAGTGTGTTAATCTTTGAAAAATTGTGATTTCGTTGGAACAATACATATTGTTCTTGTTGGGGTTAATATTTTTGCGCGCCACTACTAATGAGAGGTCAGATATTGAGTAGAGTACAACACACACATACGGTAAATCAATACAGAGGAATTATTTCAGCTAATGGTGAAGATGAGTCTCATTAACGCCTGGAAGATTCATGGTGAAGGAGTTTAAATATTACTATGTAGGAATGATTTACTGGAATAATTTTTATTTTATAATTTATAAGTATATGCTAATATTCAATTTGTTGGACGAAGTAGAAATGTGCTTAACTGAACGTAAATGTATGAGTATTCAGTCCAAGACGTCAACGGATTTGAGTTATTACATAGACAGTATGATAGAAAAAGCTTTGGTAAGGGTGAGGATTAACCATTCTTGAATAGTTTGAACATCTCACTACCGTTACCGAGAATTGTGGGGAAAACTGGAAGGTCCCGTAGTATGTAGTTATTTATTCCAGTAAATTGGTATATATGCGCAGGATTAGCTCAGTTTGAAAGTGTAGTTACCCATTATGAGGATTACGGACAAAGGTGTCAGAGGCGTGGATTTGCGACCCTGAGGCCTGTCACCACCC
>WNGS01098400.1:0-10590 GCA_020271785.1 Procambarus virginalis
TACCATCCACAGAGTCAGGGGGTCATTGAAAGGTTCCATCTAACTCTGAAGCAGATGTTGAAGACATCGTGCGAGAGTTCCCATACCTTCTGGGACGAGAACTTGCCGTATGTTTTGTTTGCTGCTAGGGAGGGGTTGCAAAGTTCACTGGGTTGCTCTCCTTTTGAGTTAGTCTTTGGCCATAAAGTTCGTGGACCCTTGCAAATGTTACAGGAGAATCTGTTAGGGAACGTAACGTTAACCGAAGGTTCGGCTTTCTTTGCGCAACACCACCAGAGACTCAAGGACTGCAAGGCTGCGGCACTAAAGTATCTTGGGAAGGCCCAAGAGAATATGAAAGAACGGAACGATGCCAAGGCTAAGTTGCGGGTATTTCAGCCCGGTGACCCTGTCCTGGTACTAAAGCCTCGACTGGGGAGCACTATGTCCCACAAGTACGAGGGCCCCTACATTGTGACAGAGAAGACTGGGGACCTCACGTACAAAGTAAGACACTCTGATAAGCGTAAACAGGTAATGCTCGTACACGTGAATCGGCTGAAGAAGTTCCAGGGCCCCAGGCCCATTGCACTAACCAATGTTTCCATTTCCAGTGAGGGAGGGGATGATTGTTCTGGGGACCCAACTAATCTCATTCTCAATAATTCTAGTTCTGTGAATGCTGTGGAGGAGGGACTGTCCCATTTGCAGATGTCCCAACGTGACGAGGTGCAGTCGTTGCTTGACGAATTCTCCAGTCTGTTCGGGGAGGTCCCGACCCAGACTGATGCCATTTACCATGATGTCGAGTTGACGGACTACACCCCCATTCGCCTTCAACCCTATCGGATGAGTCCGGAAAAGAAGGCCATCGTCCGTAAGGAGGTCGACTTCTTGCTCCAGCACGGCCTCATCAGGCCGAGCCAGGGCTCTTGGTGCTCGCCCTGCCTTTTGGTCCCCAAACCAGATGGCTCCTGGCGATTATGCACCGATTATCGGCAGCTCAACAAGGTGACCATAGTGGACGCCTATCCGTTGCCACGTCTCGAGGACTGTATCGACGAAATCGGGAACGCCACGTACGTATCGAAATTCGATCTATCGAGAGGGTACTATCAAATCCCTCTCACTGAACGTGCTAAACAACTAACGGCGTTTGTGACCCCGAGGGTGTGTTTGAGTATCAAGTGTTACCATTCGGCTTGCGTAATGCCCCTGCCACGTTCCAGAGGCTAATGAACTCTTTGCTCGCTAATGTGCCAAATTGTCGGGCGTATTTAGATGATATTGTGCTTTTTGATATTAATTGGGCTGACCACATAGCTAGGTTACGCCAGTTGTTCACAGTGTTGAAACATGCAAATCTAACCTTAAATGCTAAAAAGTGTCATTTTGGCCAAGGCACAGTGACGTACCTCGGTTATGAAGTGGGCCAAGGAAAAGTGTTACCTCGACAAGACAAAATTAGTGCTATTCTGGACTATCCAGTGCTCAGGTCTAAAAAGGACATTCAACGATTTATCGGTATGTGTGCGTACTACCGACGCTTTTGTCAGAACTTTTCCAGTGTGGCCACTCCTCTCACAGATTTGTTGCGGAAGGCCGTTAAATTTAAGTGGTCATCGGACTGTGCAGAGGCATTTAAAAACTTGAAATTGATCTTAGCTTCCGCCCCAGTGCTTGCTAGTCCAAGGTTCGACCGTCCGTTTAAAATTCAAGTTGACGCGTCTGACTCGGGTGCTGGTGCAGTGTTGTTGCAAACTGGGGATGATAAAGTGGAACACCCAGTATATTATTACTCTGTGAAATTTGACAAGGCGCAGCGCAATTATTCGGTGATAGAAAAAGAGGCGTTGGCGCTTGTGCTAACTTGCAAAAAGTTCGAAGTGTACCTCACAGGTAATATAGTGGAAGTGTACACGGACCATAACCCATTAGTTTTCATGAATCAGATGAAGCAGAAAAATAAGCGCATCCTCAGGTGGGCATTGTACCTACAGGACTTTAATCTATCTATTATCCACCTACCGGGCCGGCTCAACGTGATAGCCGACGCTCTGTCCCGCTTGCCTGAGTAACATTCATCTGAGCCGCAGGAAGCCATACCAAATGTCATGCTTTAGTTTTTTTTTTTAGGTTCTCCTGTGACATTAAATATCCCGTGTCCAATTTATTTACTTCCTTTTTTTTTTTGTTCTTTTTTGTGTATGTTTTTTTCTTTCAGAGAATTCACTTGTAATTTTTTTTGACAGAAATTGTTGTTTGGTTGATTTTCTATTATGTCATGGATGTCCATTTTATTCTGTATACTCTTACAAAAAAATATGACTACTATTCTAGTAGTCACATTTTTTTTTCTCTGAAGGGGGGAGGAGTGTTACGACTCTGGGTTCTTTAGATGGAAACCAGAGGTCAAAATTGAGCTTATAACGACAATATGGCAGGGCACGCATAGAGAGATGTAGCTGTTTGTAATCATCCCTGCCAGAAGTACGACTATTCGTGTAGCTCACAAAGCATTTAGACTCTTAAACTTGTTGTGGATTAAGTAACATTGTTATAAGTTTAACTACCCGTAGAATGAGGAAAGTAGCAATATGAGGCATAAGGGGAAGATGTTTTAATGTGTATAGCTGTATGATCAATTGGGCTCTTCCCGGCACCACTCACGCATGCTGCTGGGACGTTCTTCTCTCTGCTGGCGGCTGTGTTGTTCGGACGCGCTCTCCTCCTTCCTCTTATTTCTGTATTTTGTGACTTAGTTGGTTAAGTACTCCATTACTCAGTTTGTATATGTCTGGCATACCTATCGTTATATGTGTAGAGTAGTATACCTGGGGTGTAGTAAGTATATTTAAGTTTTTGTACCTGTTATGCTAACTGGGGTCCCAGTGTACCACGTGGTCCCCTACCCTAGGCTGAATCTAGTGTGTTATAGTAGAGCTTTACCCTAGCTTGTTACCAGTGTAAACCTTGTATCCTGCCTACGTGGACCAAGGCTTTTAACGTAAGATTGGGTGGTAAAGTTAGTATTAAATTGTTATTGGTGAGATTGTGTATGGGGGGTGTTAAGGGGTTAATAAATAAGTAAGTTTGAACAGAGTATCGCTTATTCCTGTGTGGGAGTTCAATAATCATTTCCTAGACTAACCAGGTTTAGTAGCAAGCATTTATTTTTGTGGATATTTTACTTTGGGGGCCGGGCCTTTTGTTCTCCCATATCTTGATACCTCTAGTCTACTTACCCTTACCCCTTAATAGTACCAGTTTCCCCTAGACATCACACATATATTTTATAACACCAAACATAAAAGATGGGACCTGGAACCAAGGGATACCACCTACCAGGGCAGCCAGTGCAGGAAGGGTGTGTCGTCCCCAGCAGTGCTCCCCCTTTTCAACAAGGGAGTCCTATTACTTCGTTCATTCTCCCACACTGGTGTTAAGACCCCAGTCCCCCTATCGCCCCAGCCTGGACATCCAACCATCCACTCAGGGCGGCCTCTCACAGGCGACCCCTCCAGCGGGTGGTCTGATGGCTCACAAGGCCCCTACATGGTGCCCTTCAGCACGTACCCGACCCAAAGAGGGGGCAGGAGAGGGGGCACAGGCAACCCACACCGGTCCCAGGGAGGTGTACGTGAGCCCCTCACCACGGCAAGGTGGCACCATGGAGGGGCTAATGTGTCAGAAAAGTGTCATAGAATGATTATATCTGAAAGGTGTGATTTGTTATTCAAACTTGAAAATGTGTAAAATTCGTTGAAAAAAAACAAAAAACAAAAAAATCTCTCTTTCTATTTACGCTGCAGTACTGAAACTTGGGACAATTGCAGCCCGTTTCATATACAACTAGTCAATAAATATTGGTTGAAATTGAACAACTTTTTGGCCTGGCGGGTCATGCCCCCCAAGATTTCCCTCACATTAAAAAGCACATGAAAACACAGTTTAAAAAAAAAAATTCATGTCACAGACGTGACATCTGTATAGTATGTATATAAAATCCGCTTGGATGCGATTGGAAAGTCGTGTAAAAATTTCAAAGTAATCAGTGAAGAACATTCGGAGATTAGCGATTTTGAACAAACGAACATCAATATTTTTATTTATATAGACTAGCTGTACCTGGCCACGCGTTGCTGTAGCTCTGCAATACATGTGCGTTGCTCAGCCACAGCAACGCATGTGCGTTGGTGAGCCACAGCAACCATCCCCTGTCTCCCAGTCCAGCCCATCATTCCCCACATCCCCGTCCCCTCGTCCTCCCAACTATTACTCATTCTTCCGTCCCCTCATCTTCCCAACAATTCCCCACTTCCCCATCCTCTCGTCCTGCCCACCAATCCCATCCTCCCCGGTCCCTTTGTCCTCTCCACCATCCTCCCCACTTAGCGACCCTTCGTCCTCCTAAGCATTCTCCACTCTACCGTCCTCTGGTCCTCCCCACCATTTTCCATTCCCCTGTCCCATCGTTCCCACCTTCCCCAACTCCCCTGTCTCCTTGTCCTCCTCACCATTCCCCTCTTCCCTGTCCCCTCGTACTCCCCATCCTCTTGCACTCCCGTCCCCTTCATCCTCCACACCTTTCCCAACTCCCTAATCCGATGCATTCCCAAATGATCTGATCTTCCCATCAGAAAATTGGGAACATCAGATGATCTGATGTTTCTATCACTGAAATATAAGAAAAACAGTTAAAAAACGAAATGAAAAACAATGAAAAAATAAACTATACTCACGAAATGAACATACGGTAAACAACACAGCTCAATTCAAATGCAATGTCACAAAATATAATTAAATCAAATGAAAATAAATCGAAATCTATGAAAATTCAATTTATCAATGAAATCGGAAATACTGAAATGGAATTGTAACATATTTAGAATAGTGTGTGTTGCTGTTAGGTGCAAAAGATGGCACTGTATTTAACAAAAAAAATGCATGTTTTTACCTGCCACAGATAAAAACATCTAAACTTACACATACGACATCTATACTTATACATACGACATATATACTTATACATACATCATCTATACTTATAAACATCTATACTTATACTTACGAAATGAACGGTATGGTAAACAACACTCAATTTCAACACAATGTCGCACAAAATAATTCAATAAAAAATAAAATAAATCAAAATCTATGAAAATAAAATTTATCAATGCAATCGGAAACATTGAAATGGAATTTGTAACATATTTAGTATAGCGTGCATGTTGCTATTACGTCCAACAGATGGAGCTGTTTAAAAAAAAAACATGTTTTTTTCCTGTCACAGGTGAGGTATGTATATAGTAGATATATAAAAAAATGCACCTATTCCAATGCAGCATTACCCAATTATATGTGACGGTAAAGTAGTGGAGTATGGTGGTCGGCAGTCTTCCACTGGCAGATGTTAAGGCCGGGCCACATATAAATATTACAAAGAAAAAAAAGAAAAAAAGAATGACTGCGTGTTTGATAATCTGTGGTAAGGTAAGGGAAGAGACATAAAACACAATAATAAACAATGCTCTTTAATAACACTAAAAAACAAATTGAAATAAAGGCAAAAATCTTGGCTTAATGGTGCAGAACAACAAGTGGAAAAATAACTGAACATAAAACTGGATTACGTTAAAGGGAGGAGAAGTGACATACAATAACAAGCAAAAATAATATTAGTGCTGGGAATATATGCGCTAGCTATAAACCTCTATTTGATCACACGAGGTGAGTCAACTTAGGTGTTCATAGCATGAGAGCACTAGATATTCTGGTGAGAGAATGGCTGGGCGGTCCTGACAATGGCTTGCGAGGAATGTGATTGGCGTGGAGCTGGAGTGGTGTGTTTGTTGAGCGGCCAATGAGAACGCAGGGCGTCCAGTAACAAGTAGTTTGTCTGGGACTGTAGCCGTCGGCGCGACCAGGTGTGCAGAAGTGGGGGGAAGGAGGGAGTTGCAGGTGCGTGTGGCTGTCTTGATATATACGTTAAGCCACTATAAAACGTATCTTGCATATTGTTGAGAACGGGACGATGAGAAGATATAGCAGGCTCAATCTCTGGGAAGAGATTATCGTCACAACTCTCCCCCGAAGCCTGCGGTTCTGGTGGAGTCACGTTCACGGGAGGTAGAGTGGGAGGTGGAGCAGGCTCTACCTCAGTGATGCTGGAGAGGACGTCTGATATGATGTAGTCACACTTCTAGGTGTAGCAATCTCCAGGCTGAAATGATGTAGCTGGCAAGCCCATTATAGAAGTAGTTGATGGTTGAGTTGGGCTGTCTGTAGGAAATGAAGATGGTTGAGGTCCATGTAGATGGTGGTGGACTGAGTACTTTTCTGGTATGGAGCAAAGTGTTGCCCGTTCAGGACGACGAGTAGCTCCTTGTTGCTCGTGGTGTCATTTATGGTAGTTGGTACGTATAGTCTCTTCGCCTTGTTGTACCAGGTCACCCACGTTGCCGGTGCCACTGGCGTCGATATGGAGGATGGGAGACTTGGTGATATCTGGTGAGGCGAGAGATGTATTAGAATATGATAGAGGAGCACAATTATTGTCTTGAAAATGATTGTGAAGGTCAGTAAGGATTTCCGAATTAGAAAGCGCTGTCTCAGTGTCAGTGTTTTCGGCAGGAGAAGCAGGGAAGGTCTCACTGTTGCTGTATGGACCTGTAAATGAGGTGAAATTGGTTAACACAGTGGGAGGAACCCCATGATAGGGCTTGAGTAGATTGATGTGGCACAGTTGGGTCTTCCGCCGCCTATCGGGGGTCTCGAGAACGTAGTTGAAGTTGTTCCGGCACTCCTTAACACGGTAGGGTCCTGAGAACCTGTTTTGTAAAGGAGAACCTGGGATAGGGAAATAGGCAAGAACTAAGTCTCCCGGTTTAAACTTCCTTACTTGGCAGTGTTGGTCGTAACGAGTCTTCATCCTCTCCTGGGCTTTCTGTAGGTTGTTGCTGGCAAAGGAATGGACCCTCTCTAGAATGTGTCGGAGGTTTTGAAGATACTGGGGCACATTCTGATGCTCACTGAAGGTGGCATCACGTAGAGAATCCTTGAAAGCCTTGAGAGGTGTACGGCACTTACGTCCGTAGAGCATCTCATAAGGAGATACTCCTAGTGACTCGTTGGGAAGACTTCTGAAAATACACATGATGAGATCAATTTGCCTATCCCAATCCTTTGAGGTCTCATTACAAAACTTTTTTAAGAGTGCCTTGATGGTCTGATGACTACGCTCGAGAAAACCCTGTAAAGCAGGATGATAGGGGCTGGACAGTACCCGTTTGATGTTGAACTCCTCCAGAGTCCGTTTGAAGAGATCACTGGTGAAGTTGGTGCCACAGTCGCTCTGTATCTCCCTCGGAAATCCATACTGGGTGAATATTTTCAATAAATTCTTCACCACTGTAGCAGCCGTAATGTTTTTCACTGGAACTGCTATGGGGAATCTGGTGGTAGGACACAGGATAGTTAAGATATAGGCGTTGCCTGCACTGGTCCGAGGCAAAGGACCAACACAGTCAATAATAAGTCTGTGGAACGGTTCCTCAGACACCTGGATGGGTATCAGTGGTGCTCTGGGAATGGAAACGTTCGGTTTCCCGGCTAACTGACACACGTGGCACAGTTTGACATGCTTCTTGACATCGTTAACCATACCTGGCCAGTAGTAATCTTGTCGAATTCCATGGTAAGTCTTGTTGAACCCGTAGTGTGACAATGCTCCGTGAGCCAGGTGTAGAATCGTGGGCCGCAGGCTGGTAGGAATCACTAGTTGTTCAACGTCTGCCCAATCGTCCTCGTCCTTCAGTTTACTGGGTCTATATCTGCGATAGAGTAATTCGTTCTCCAGGAAGAACCCAGGAACACTGTCGGATTGGGTCTCAGCCTGAAAGAATAATGGTGTCAAGGTAAGATCATCTCTCTGTAACTTACGGAACTCCAAAGCGGTCAGATTAGGGGGTAGTTTCGAAGGGTCCTGAGGGACAACGGTAGCAGTAGAGTCAGCTGGCTGTGGTCGTGCAGCTTGAGCACGGGTGGTCACCATAACAGGAGGAGAACCTTCATCACTCTCTTGAACCTTTGCTGGAACATGCTCAAAAATCGGGTTATCCAACACAGAGTTGCTCACCTGGGATATGTCCTTGACGATCAAATTGGTCGGTTGTTGGTCTTCTGCCAAGTCGTTGCCCAGGAGAAGTTGCACTCCAGGCATGGGAAATGGCTTTTCCCTGACGGCGTCTTGGACTTCACCGGTCACGAAGGGACAATCTAGGTAAACTCTGGCAAGAGGATAAGGAGTAGTAGCAGTAAGGTCAGTGATGAATACAGTCTCTCCTGTGTAGGCGACGTTGGGCACAGCTGATTTCAAGACGATCGATTGTAGAGCCGCTGTGTCCCGCAGGATGTTAAGTCCAAAACGTCCCTCTGAATCTGAACCGTGGGTAGAGATAGTTCCTGGATATAGATGTTTGCTAAAGAGAGAGAGATCATTAGCATGAACACCAACATTCATTACAGGCTTACCGGACTTAGGGTGAGTAGGTTTAGACTTAGGAGGTTCGATGTTACCTTTAGATTGGGACTTACCACATTTCTCTATGGTATGTCCATAGAGCCGACAATACCTGCAGTACAGTTGAGAGGTACCTTGATCTGGGCTCGCTTTCTCGTAACTGTACCAAGACTTCTTACTGGTAGGTTCTGGTGTCAGCCGGTGGATGAGGCTGTAAGTGTCAGCTGACTTCGAGCACTTCACCAAATCGGTCTCTTCTTTGTCCGCTAAGTATAGGCGGACAGGAGGAGGTACACGTCTCAAAAATTCTTCAACCAGTATGAGGTTGACAAGCTCTGGAAAAGTAGAGACATGTGCTGCCTCCAGCCATTTCATGAAATATCTCCGTTTGGTGTTAGCAAATTCTAAGAAGGTGGTGGTACTTGCCTTGACGTAGTCACGGAACTTTCGTCGATAGCTTTCGGTGGAGAGAAGGTAGGCGTCCAACACAGCTTGCTTCAAGGTGGTGTAGTCGTTTTCTGATGCCAAAGTGCTGAGTGTGACGGCTGCTCTACCTGTTAAATGTACTCGGAGAAGGGTAGCCCATTGGTCGTCAGGCCAACTAAGTTGATTAGCAAGGGTCTCAAAAGTTGTGAAGAACACATCAACCTACGTCTCTATGAACGGGGGCATTAACTTACTTGCATGCGAGACATTGAAAATTGGAGGAAGACTAACTGCAGCTTGTTGGAGTTGAGCTTGGTGTGCAGCGTCCCTCGTGAGTTCTCGGTCACGACATGCTAGAACAGCTTCTGCTTGTCGTTTGTCGTGTTCACGTTGTATCTCGAGTCGCTCTTTGTATAAGGCCAACTCACGTTCTCTCTCTTCTTTTTTCAGTGCGGCCTCTCACTTTCTTCCTTCTTCAGTGCGGCCTCTCGCTCTTTGAGGCGGATTTCTTCTTTCTTGAACTGAAGCTCGCCTTCTTGCTCTTCCTTTCTGATTGCAGCTGCTTCCTGTTGTTGTTCCCGCTCGATCTTAGCAAGTTCTATCTTGAGCTTTATTGCTGTCAAATCATGCTTATCTGAAATGGTATGTTGTTCGTGAGTATCAGAATCTATCTTCCCTTCATCCAAAAGAGAATCTAAAATCATATTATGTACGGCATACTTGTTGGCGCCAGGCGGAACTTCCAATTGATACTCATGTGCAAGAGTTATCAATTCGACCCTCTTCGCATGACGCAATTTCACATATATATATATATATATAATATATATATATATATATATATATATATATATATATATATATATATATATATATATATATATATATTATATATATATATGATATATATAATATATATATATATATATATATATATATATATATTAATATATATATATATGTCACATATATATATATATTGTCACATATATTATATATATATATCACATATATATATATATATATATATATATATATATATATATATATATATATATATATATATATATATATATATATATATTATATATATATATATATATATAAATATATTTTTTTTTTTTTTTTTTTTTTTTTTTTTTTACATGGAAGGGAGTACCACCTCTGACTGGAAGAAGGGGGACCCATAGCCTCGGAGGAAATCACACATAACGCATTGGAGGGAATGTAGGTCCCCTCCAATACAGTTTCTGTGTGCTTTTCTCCTACCACCCCCTTCCTTTTTTTTTTCTTATGCTTTATTGTGTATTTAAGGTTACAAAACATACAAGACAATGCCTAAAGGTTATGGATCTCTTGAAGCTCCTCCGCTTCCGGACAGGAACCGAGGACGCAGCAAGCATTTCCCCTCTGGATCGCCACACTGAGGCGCTGAAACAAAAAACTGCAAGCCCTTGGGTCTCTGGTGACGTCAATGAGCTTGGAACCCAATTCCTTGAGAAATCCCAAGGCACTCTTGCCCCAGGGGCCATGCGTCTCAGACGCTATGGGAACAAAGAGGTATTGACCTGCCAGTCGCCTGTATTGAGAGATTTGCTGTTTCCCTGTGGTGGCTGCCCCACCTGCTTGATCAGCTCCGAAGTGTACATAGTGTGTCAGCCAGG
>WNGS01098410.1:0-14550 GCA_020271785.1 Procambarus virginalis
CCGGAAACAACAGCAGCTGTGCTTGGCCCCAGGGGGCATGCTCAGCTGGGCACACCACCGCTGTGCCAACGACCGCTGGACCGTCGGCCGGGACTACATCAGCCTGACATCGACGGCTGGGCTTGGCCCCCAGGGGCATGTTCAGCCGGCACACCGTCTGCTGGCCTATCAGCTGCTGGGTCATCGGCAGCGTATCCACGTCAGCCAAGACATCGGTAGCTGGCCTGGCCCGAGCGCAGCCGTGGCCATTACCGCTGGACCCTTGGCAGGGACTACTGAAACGGGAAAAGTGAAAACACATAGCCAGACAATGACTGCTTAAGAAATGAGCCCTTCATTGTGCATACCCCGACATTGTAATGGGTAACTGGCACCAGGCTCCTTCGCTATGCGCCATGACATTCTCCCTAGTTGCATCAAATGCTGCACTGGCGCACAGCTCAGAATGGATAAAGGCATTGAGTAATGTGGCCTTCCGTAACACAGTGCAGAACACACGGACTTCAGACTTCGAAGACGCCTGAATCATTTTCCCACATTCTCGACACTCATGAGGGCGAACCGCCAATGATTTAACATGTGGTTAAATAGTTTCACGATCGTAAAACTCCTGCCACACTCTGCACACTCGAAACAGCATGCCCCTGGATGCCTTAACAAGTGTCCTTCAGATGGCCAAGACGACTGAAACTCTTTCCACACACTGGACACTCGTGAGGATTGTCATCCGAAAGCACTAAAATGTGAGTCTTCATATGTCCACGCTGATTGAATCTCTCCCCACACTCTGGACACTCATGTGGTTTGGCACCTGAATGCACTAACATGTGAGTTTTCATACTTCACGCTGAATGAAACTCTTCCCATACTCTGGACACTCATGTGATTTGTCACCTGAATGCACTAACACGTGAGTCTTCAATGACCACGCCGACTGAATCTCTTCCCGCACACTGGACACTCGTGAGGTTTATCACCTGAATGCACTAACATGTGCTGTATTAATATTCCACGTTTACTAAATTTTTTGCCACACTCGGCACATAGGAAAGGTCTCTCATCCGCATGCACCATCCTGGGAGTCTTCATATTTCCACGCTGACTGAATCTCTTCCCGCACTCTGGACACTCGTGAGGTTTGTCATCTGAATGCACTAACATGTAAGTCTTCATATGTCCACGCTGCTTGATCTCTTCCCACACACTGGACACTCATGAGGTTCCTCACCTGAATGCACTAACATGTGAGTTGTCATACTTCCCCGCTGAATGACTCTCACACTGGACACTCATGAGGTTTAACACCTGAATGCACTAACATGTGTTGTATAAGTATTCCACGTTCTCTAAATTTATTGCCACACTCGGCACATTGAAAAGGTCTCTCATCCGCATGCACCCTCCTGTGAGTCTTCATACTTCCATTTGAAGGAATCTCTTCCCACATTCTGAACAATCAAGAGGATAGTCACGTGAATGCACTAAGAAGTGACGCTTCACACTTCCAGGACGGATGAATACCTTCGGACACTGCGGACACTGGTGAGTCTTCATCTTCTTTATGACAGGTGCAGTTTGTGTGAAGGTTTTCTCCCCAGGATGTTGGGAGAAGCGTCAAGGCTTGAGTGTTGTTTCTTAGAGTTAGACTTGATGTGAGCACTTGGCGGTCAATGGTGGTGCTTCTTCTTTATGAGAAGTGCAGTTTGTGTCAAGGTTTTCCCTTAATGCTCGTGCTGGACATCTTTTGTTGACACTCGTGAGTTTTGTGGTGTACCTGCGGGCGGCGGCGAGCCAGAAGGCGCCGCGCCTGTGCTCCCAAGCACCCCGCTCTACGCGCGCGCGCGTCGCTTAGTCGTTTAGACAGTGGAGCACAGTAATGCGTATCCTTCCCCACAGAATTTCACCGCTTTTATGATAAAAGCAGTGACTATATATGGTAATTACAATCTTGTAAAGCCACTAGTACGCGCAGCGTTTCGGGCAGGTCCTTAATCTAAGAAAATTTTTAGTAGGTAAATACTAGCAAAAATTATAAAAAGGAAATAATAACAGTTACATAGCAAGAAAAGAAAAAAGAAAAAAAAAAAAGATGAGAAAATTGTAGGTACAGTATAATAAAGCACTTAGGTAGCTAAGATTGATTGCAATGAAAGCTTGAATGGTAGTTGACAAAATTTGGTAGGCACAATACAGCAAATGGCTAGCACATAAAGGAAGACAGCAATGAACACAATGATAAGGTTGTTTGGGTTAAGTACATAAGAATTAGGAGATTGGGTAACACTAGATACAGAGCAAAAAATAAAGCTCAGTGTAGGAAACTAAGAAGATGAAATTAAGTACTTTTTGGTTTTGTTTTTAAATAAGGCAAAAGTTTTACAGTTTTTCAATTCACTAGGGAGTGAGTTCCATAGACTAGGTCCCTTAATTTGCATAGAGTGTTTACACAGATTAAGTTTGACCCTGGGGATATCAAAGAGATATTTATTTCTGGTGTGGTGATAATGGGTCCTATTACATCTGTCCAGAGAGAGTTTCAGAGCATGGTTTGCATTTAAGAACAGGGTTTTGTAGATGTAGTTGACACAAGAGAATGTGTGGAGGGAGTTAATATTTAGCAAGTTTAGGGATTTAAACAAGGGAGCTGAGTGTTGTCTGAAAGCAGAGTTAGTTATTATTCTGATAGCAGATTTTTGCTGGGTGATGATGGGCTTAAGGTGGTTTGCAGTGGTAGACCCCCATGCACAGATACCATAATTAAGATAGGGGTAGATTAGAGCATAATAGAGAGAGAGGAGAGCAGAGTTAGGAACATAATATCTGATTTTGGAGAGTATACCAACTGTCTTAGAGACTTTCTTAGTTATGTGTTGAATGTGGGTGCTGAAGTTGAGTCTCTTGTCTAGGAATAGGCCAAGAAACTTGCCATCATTTTTATTACTGATGTTAATGTTGTCTATCTGTAGCTGAATTGCATTTGATGATTTGCTTCCAAATAAGATGTAGTAAGTCTTTTCGATGTTTAATGTTAGTTTGTTAGTTGACATCCATAAGTGGACTTTTTTTAATTCATTATTCACAACATTATTTAGTGTATGTGGGTTGAGGTCTGAATAGATAAGAGTAGTATCGTCAGCAAACAATATAGGTTTGAGAATATTAGAGACATTAGGCAGATCGTTATATATATAAGAAATAGAAGAGGTCCTAAGATGCTGCCCTGTGGCACTCCAACGGTAATTGGTAGAGTGGAAGAAGTTGTTTCATTGATAGTTACATATTGGTGTCTGTCACTAAGATAGGATCGGATGTAGTCAAGGGCAAGGCCTCGGATTCCATAATGCTGGAGTTTAAGTAAGAGGTAGTTGTGATTAACAGTATCAAAGGCTTTTCTTAGGTCAATGAAGAGTCCAATCGGAAACTCATTTTTGTCAAGTGCTGAGTAGATTACGTCAAGGAGACTAATGATTGCATCGTTGGTGCTCTTTTGGGACCTGAAGCCAAACTGGCAGGGGCTGAGTATGTCGAATTTTACGAGGTAGGAATAGAGCTGTTTGTAAATAATTTTTTCAAATATTTTTGATAGAATGGGTAGATTTGATATTGGTCTATAATTGTTTATGTCCGCCGGATTGCCTCCTTTATGGACTGGCGTTACTCTTGCTTTTTTGAGGATATCAGGGAAGGTGTGACACTCTATAGATTTGTTGAACAGTAGGGCTATGGGTGGGGCAAGGGCATGGGAGGCTCTCTTGTATACAATGGACGGAATTTCACTGGTGTTCCCTGCCTTTGTTTTTAGAGAGTGTATGATGGACACAACATCTTCCGGGCTGATTGGTGAAAGGAGAAGAGAGTTTGGATAGCTGCCTGAGAGATATGTGTTAATATGTGTCTGAGTCTGTGGGATTTTACTGGCAAGATTAGCACCAACCGATGAAAAGAAACTATTAAATTCATTTGCCATTTCTAAATCAGTTGACGGTATATCCCCATCCTTGTAGAGTTTTATTTGGTTATGTGAGTGTTGTTTAGTTCCTAGGATACTAGAGATGGTTTTCCAAGTGCTTTTCATGTTGCCTTTTGCTTCATTGAATCTATTCACATAATATGCAAGTTTTGCCTTTCTTATGATACTGGTAAGCATTGATGAGTACCTTTTAGCTACTTCCTTTGAAACTAGGCCAATCCTAAGTTTCTTTTCATATTCATGTTTCTTGTTGATTGAATTGAGAATGCCGCTTGTGAGCCATGGATTGTTTAATCTTTTGTCAGTTACTTGCTTGGTAAGAAGGGGACAATGAAGGTTGTAGAGGCTTAGAGTTTTGGAGAGGAAGAGGTTAGCTAATGAATTTATATCCTGGGTATTATTGAATTCAGAATCCCATTTAATATTGTGAAATGCATCTGTAAGATTGCCCAAAGCTGATTCACTGTGTAGCCTAAATGAAAGTTTCTAAGGTGTTTTTTTTTAAGTTTCTTTTTCTCTAAGGTGAAGACCTCTTGGAATTTCTTATTCAGTTCCTCACATACTTCCTTGTCGTTTGTAGTGAATCCTTCTGCCCCTATCCGTAATTTCATAACCTGTTCCTTTACTGTTGTTTTTCTCCTGATGTGGCTATGCAGCAATTTAGGCTGAGTCTTTGCCTTGCTTGCGATGTCATTTTCGTATTGTCTTTCTGCCTCTCTTCTCATCCTGACATATTCATTCCTGGCATTCTGGTATCTTTCTCTGCTCTCCAGTGTCCTGTTATTCCTATAGTTTATCCATGCCCTTTTACTTTGCTGCTTAGCTAGCCTACATCTCTGATTAAACCATGGGTTTCTCATCTTCATTTCACTGTTTTCCTTTTGGACTGGGACAAACTTGTTTGCTGCTTCCTTGCACTTTTGCGTGATGTAGTCCATCATATTGTAGTCCATTCACATTCCACGAACGAACGCTCATGCGCTCCTGACGACCCTGCTGCCACTCCAACTTTATCAGCTGCTCCTTGAGCCCACAACATCCCAAACATGATGTAACAACCCCAGAAGGCAGCTAAGTACCCAGTGACCTAAATGTGACCGAAATATACGACAAAACCTAACCTAGAAACTCATCTCGACCTCATCAGTGTTGCTCCCTGGAGGAAGCTGAACCTGACGTTTGCTGCTGCCACATCAACAAGTCTACCCCATCTGCCTGTGTACATCTCTGCTGCAACCATGCAAAACAATTCCAAGTTCGGTAAGGCCACAAATAAAGATAGCACACCTATCAGGATGAACCCAACCAGCCAAGCTAGCAACAAGAAAAACGCGGCTGTTTCCCCCTTAGTGGCTGCCGAGGGGGGTACCGACCCTCCCTGCGTGGGTCCGTAGAATTACCCAAATCTACCCAAATGTACCCAAATCCTCCTAGCATTACGTAAGTAATGAAGTAAATGTCAACTGGGAGTCAGAGTTAGGTAACATAGGGGACATCAACCTAGCAGTACAATCTTTTCTTCAAAAAACTCTAAGCCTTTATAACACCCACTGTCCTATGCTTACAAAACAAGTCACTACCAAAAGGCTTAACAATCCCTGGCTTACAAAGGGAATACTTAAATCCATTAATAAAAAACATGACCTTGAGAAGAAGTATAGGCTAGGAACCGTCTCTAAAGAATTCTCAAAGAATTACTCTTTACTGCTATCTAAGATAATTAGACGAGCCAAAACTAAATACTACGAAGATAAATTTACCCAAATAAAGAGCAACATTAAAAAAACTTGGAGCACAATTTCACAAATCTTGGGATCAAAGAAGATTTTAAACAACAAACCAACACTCCTGTCAAATAACGATGGTCAGCTTTCAGCATCTGATTCTGCTATTGAGTTCAATAGGTTCTTCTCTTCCATTGGGTCATCCCTTGCAAATGATATTCCTTCTTCCAGTACTGAGGTTAAGGACTACCTTTCAGGTAACTATCCACAGTCTCTGTACCTAAAGCCTACTAATTCCACTGATGTCAATGAGATAATCCTTTCCCTTAAAACCAAGTCTAGTGCCCTTGAGGAGATTCCGACATTAATTTACAAAAAAGCCTCCAGATCCTTAGCCCCTGCAATTACATTGCTCTTCAACAAGTCACTTGAACTCCAAACCTTCCCAGATATTCTAAAAAAAGCGAGAGTAACCCCTGTCCACAAATGTGGTGATCTCACTGATGTTAACAACTACAGACCTATTTCAATCCTGCCTAACTTATCAAAAATTTTTGAAAAACTAATCTACAAGCAGCTTTACTCTTATCTAGCCAAGCACAATATACTTAGCTCTTGCCAATATGGCTTCAGACCTAAAAAAAGCACTAACGATGCACTTATTAGTATGATTAACTTAATTCATGCAGCTCTTGATAAAAATGAGTTCCCTGTTGGGTTATTTGTGGACCTGCGTAAGGCTTTTGACACTGTGAACCACCAAAACCTTCTTCTTAAATTACATCATTATGGAGTCAGAGGACTCTCCCTGCAATACCTCAAATCTTACCTTACTGACAGACTCCAGTATGTTTCTGTGAACAATTCAATTTCTCCTACCCTACCCATCAACATTGGTGTTCCTCAGGGCAGTATACTTGGCCCTCTCCTCTTTCTCATCTACATTAATGACCTTCCAAATGCCTCCCAACACCTTAGACCAATTCTATTTGCTGACGACACAACCTTCATTTACTCCAGTCCTGACCCCCTTGCTCTAAATGCCACAGTAAATACCGAGCTTAATAAAGTCCATCTTTGGCTAACTGCCAACAAACTCACCCTTAACATTGACAAAACTTTCTATATTCTGTTTGGCAATAAATCCTCTAACCAAATAAATCTCAAGATTAACAATACCCAAATTTGTAACAAATTAGATGGCAAATTCCTTGGCGTTCTCATTGATCACAAGCTTAATTTCCAGGGACACATTCTAAATATATCAAAAAAAGTTTCAAAAACTGTTGGCATTCTTTCTAAGATCAGATATTATGTACCCCGCCCTGCCCTGGTGACTCTCTATTACTCCCTCATCTATCCATATCTCAACTATGGTATTTGTGCTTGGGGTTCTACTACCCAAAATCATTTACGTCCTCTAATTACTCAACACAAAGCTGCTATTAGGACAATATCCAACTCTGGCCCCAGACATCACTCGGTACCCCTACTCAAATCTCTCAATATGTTAGATATTAAGTCACTGCACATTCTCTCATGTGTATTATACATATATAAAACGCTGAACTGTAATGCCAATCCTGACCTCAAAAGCTTCATTGAAAGCTGTAACAGAACCCATGAGCACCACACCAGAAATAAATACAGTTTTGATATTCCAAGAGTACGACTTAACCAAACTAGAAATGCTCTACAAATCAAGGGACCCAGAATGTGGAATGACCTTCCCAACCATGTTAAAGACTGTACCTCTCTCAACCAGTTTAAGATTAAAACTAAACACTACCTGATAAACTCCCTGTAACCTACCTTACCCCTCTATTGTCAACCCATGTCTTATTTTTTTTTTTTTTTTTTATTCAACGCTGTTTGTCTACATATTGTATTTGTGCTGCTTTTCAGTCATGTTCCCCCCTTTTTTTTGTACCTTTATTTGTATCTGTTCTCAAAACATTTTATTCTTTTTATTCTTTTTGTCCAGTTAGTATTAAGTTTTAGATATTAATGTTTTCTTGCCCGAAACGCATTGCGTAATAGTGGCTTTAGGCATTGTATGTACTAGCTCTATCTATAAATCGATCCACTTATGTAAAATCTCTCTATGTATGTACCTTTCCTGAATAAACATATTTATTTATTTTATATTTATTTATTTATTTTATTAGTAATATGATATATTTACTTACTGTAATGTTGGTGCTGCACGTAGAACACGATCAAACCTATTTTCACTCTGAAATAATGTAATTTCATATCGAAATTCGAAGTAAATATGTAGCACGTGACGCCATAGGAAGTCGACGGTCCAAGCGACAAAATTGTGGAGCGACTTATCCAAGATATATGGTCGCCTGGAGTGTTTGCTACCATATCAGCCTCCTGTACACAGTGATTCAGTCGTCGCACTTCTTTGCTCAAATTGTCGCAAATTTAATTAATGATATTAACAAGTAGAATGGGTATTTGTAATAATATATTTCATAAATACCCACAAAACATTTAATATTTATTTAAAAAAATGTGTCTGGAAGTTAAATCAACTCCATAGGACAATAATTTTGTTATATAGATACTAACGTTATTCGTTGTATGCGTTCGCTACTTAAACTATCCAAGTCCTTTTCGTTCATAGAACACCGAACCCTACACACTCTCTGATATATTGCTTAATTAATAGAGATTCACAAATAAAGCTTATATTTGTATATGTTATCAGAAATGCAGAGATAAAATAGTTTTTGTGAATCCATCACAGAGATTATATCTTATTAGAGAGGAAAAATATCCATATTTTAAACAAGGTTTCTTGGCCGAAGGCTTGAGGCAAAGTAAAATTCACACCAGTTACTCCATCTATCATCATTCTATTATGCATGAAGAACCGCACGTCTATGGGTCATCCAATAATGTTAGCAGACTTCTAGATGTTACCACTGCTAGGCTTAGGCTCGGCTACAAGTACCTCTGGGAGTTTGTAACATCTGCTGATGTAGATTTGACTAAATGTAAACTCTGTCAGCAGAACTATTCGCATACTTTGCGTCATTATATAATGGAATGTGAAAAAATTGCGGAATTTAGAGATAACACCATCAATAGTGTCCAAGAAATGTGTAAGTACTTCATTCATAATGATGTGCTGCCCGAAATTTTAGCGAAGTATCCAAAATTTGCTTACTGTCGGTAATGCCCAGGAACATCAACTAAATTTCGGAGGCATGAGGCAAAGTGAAATTCACACCAGTTACTCCATCTATCATCATTCTATTATGCATGAAGAACCGCACGTCTATGGGGCATCCAATAATGTTAGCAGACTTCTAGATGTTACCACTGCTAGGCTTAGGCTCGGCTACAAGTACCTCTGGGAGTTTGTAACATCTGCTGATGTAGATTTGACTAAATGTAAACTCTGTCAGCAGAACTATTCGCATACTTTGCGTCATTATATAATGGAATGTGAAAAAATTGCGGAATTTAGAGATAACACCATCAATAGTGTCCAAGAAATGTGTAAGTACTTCATTCACAATGATGTGCTGCCCGAAATTTTAGCGACGTATCCAAAATTTGCTTACTGTCGGTAATGCATGCACATGACTGTAAAGCTGCCGCCCAGTTGGGTGGGTGTGCAGCAAGACTAGTAACTGTGTGACTCACTATAGATGTAAAGTGCCTTGTATAGTGACTGTTGTGAGCCTCTTGTAATGTCACTTGTGACACCTCTTTGTGTCACTTGTGACACAAAGATTCTTGATGTGTGTATTTGTGTGGGTGATCAGATATGTATGTGTATGTATATGTGTATACGTATATATATATGTACATGTATGTATGAGGGTATGTACATGTGTATACAACATTGATAATTTTGTAACTAGCGTCAAACATTGTTATTTGCTTAGCTAAACGAACTAGAGGGTTCAGTTCCTGAACCGATTATGTGCCTCTGTATCCTTTACACCACCGCCCACGGGATGGGTATGGGGTGCATAATAAAGAAAGAAATTGAATTGGCCGACGCTCTTCCTATCGATGGGATCTATGATCTTTCGAAGATCAATGTTAATTTAATCTAAATATTATAATAAACGAAGTTTTCTATGTCATAATAAAGACATAAATATAAGCTGCATGTTAATACTTTAGCACAAATATAACTGTGAAAGTGAAGATATATGCCTTTTTACATTTACGTGATGGCTATCTCAAGTTCAAGTTCAAGTATGTTTATTGAGATAAGCAAGAAATACATCTCAAAGGGATAGAGTAGCTTAGGCTATTTCTACCCCCCTCTACTCCAAGTCCCTCAAGGGGCGCACAAATTCAGTGAGTCAAATACACAAATAACATTACAAGAATCCCATTTAACATTGCAGGTTAATATAGTAAGTACAGCATATTACAAGAATCCCATTTAACATTGCGGCTATCTCAAGGAGTGTGAAGGCCTGCAAACAAGTGAATTAATTGTGTAATTCATTTGCATATATGCAAAGTAACATCAAACGTCAATATGTCAGCATAAACAAAGATGTAGACGATAATGTGACTACATTTCAAGGAAAATATATCTTAAATGAAAGCCAAGATATGGTTAAATAAATAGCAAATACCACACCATCGCCGGTGTCCGGACACATGAAAACTTCCAATGCATCAGTGTCCTGCCAGGCGGCCAATACAGGCTTCACAATTCAGAAAAAATTGTAATTCAGAGACATACGTTGATAAACGCAAAATGTTTTATATTTTAAATACATATATAAACTTTGTTTTCAAACGTTTATTGTAACAATATCTCAAGTATAAGAATCCAGATATATTTTGGACTTAACAATTTCCTATAAAGTTGCAATGTTACCTTAATTGTATATGATCATCATCATATACAGACAGAAATTAACTTATAAAATGTTGAGGTAAAGATAGACGTATGTTATGACGCATAATCACTCTTAAGAACTTAATTATAAACCATAATATTATAATTATAATAATTCATTTTTTTGGGGGGACAGGAAGCCACAGTATATTCATACACGATAGGCTTTTTATCAAGGTCAGCCTTAAGGTCGAATTACTGACCCCGCCTAGGATGCAACCCCCACAACAAGCTGACTAACTCCTGATTATCTACTTACTGCTAGGTGAACAGTCGCATTACATGAAAGGAAATTTTCCCAACCATTTCTGTCCCGCCCAGGATTCGAACACGGAATTCTCGATTGTGCGTCGAGAACGAACAAGACTAATACTGGGACCCCTATACATATGATGATATGTTTTATATTATATAGCCTTCCTGGCATGGTGTCTTCTTTGATAATTACTTCTTTAAAAGGATTCTTTAAAATAGTGTGTCTCCTTAAAGTCATACTGTATTTTGGACACAAAATTAGTAAAATCCTTTCTGATTGGAGTTGATGAGTACATGGGTGGTACAGATAATTAATAGTGATCGACACAAACTCAGAGATGTAGATGTCATAGTGCTTTGGGTACTGTCTATGGATATGTGACCCAGTGGAGGCAAGGACATTAATGGAACAAAATGGTTAAGTGTCCATGTTTTATCCCCTTACTTGAGATTGCCGCTCCACATAATATAAATGGGAGCCTGCTTCACTGCTTCGCGCATTTTAGGTGTTATTTCACATAAAATGCGTTCAAAGGAATTACCGGAAAAATATGCAGATGGATCTACAATTTCCTGACCAACAGAACCCAATGTGTAAGTCAACAAAATAAAAATCCAGCCCATCAACCGTGAAGAGCTCAGCCCCCAGGGTACTGTGCTTGCTCCAGTACTTTTTCTTATCCTCATATCGGACACAGACAAGAACACAACCTATAGCACTGTATCATCCTTTGCAGATGACACTAGGATCTTCATGAGAGTAGGCAACATAGAGGACACGGCAAACCTCCATGCAGATGTAGATCAGGTCTTTCTATGGGCTACAGAAAATAATATGGTGTTTAACGAAGATAAGTTTTTCCATAGCTCATGCGCTATGGAAAACATGAAAATATAAAAACGGAAACCACGTACAAAACTCAGGCAAATCATAACATAGAGCGAAAAGGCAATGTAAAGGTTCTGGGTGTACTCATGTCGGAAGACCTTACCTTTAAAGAACACAATAAAGTAGCCGTCACAACTGCAAGAAAAATGACAGGTTGGATAACAAGAACGTTTCACACTAGAGATGCTATACCGATGATGATACTTTTCAAAACGCTTGTGCTCTCTAGAGTGGAGTACTGCTGCACAATGACAGCCCCTTTCAAAGCTGGGGAAATTGCTGACCTGGAGAGCGTGCAGAGAGCCTTAGAATCCACTCGGTAAAACATCTAAACTATTGGGACCGACTAAAGAGCCTAAATCTGTACTCCCTTGAGCGCAGGCGGGAGAGGTACATAATAATTTACACGTGGAAAATATTAGAGGGGCTGGTCCCAAACCTGCACACAGAAATAACATCACATGAGACCAGAAGACATGGCAGGATGTGCAGAATACCCCCGTTGAAAAGCAAAGGTGCAACAGGTACTCTGAGAGAGAACTCTATCAACATCATATGCCCGAGACTGTTCAACACGCTTCCGCTACACATAAGGGGCATAACTGGCAAACCCCTCAGTGTTCAAGAGAGAACTGGATAAACACCTCCAAAGGATACCTGATCAACCAGGCTGTGACTCATACGTCAGGCTGCGAGCAGCCGCGTCCAACAGCCTGGTTGATCAGTCCGGCAACCAGGAGACCTGGTCGACGACTGCGCATACCCATACCCATCCTGTGACCTGTATTTATTGTGCAACCCATATTTATCCTGTGACCTGTAGTTTATTGTGTACCTCATACTCATCCTGTGAGTCATATAGGACATTGTGCAACCCTTTCTAATCGTGTGAATCTTTGTTTACTTTGCTCTCCATACTCATCCTCTGCGCGATAGTTTCTTGTACAACCCATACCCATCATGTGAGTAGTAGTTCATTGTGTACCCTATACTCATTCTTTGTACCCTATACTCATCATTTGTACCCTACTCATCATACTCATACTCATCATCAAGAAGTGTATTTTACCAGCATTGTAATATAAACTAAGAATATAGGCTTAGGTGGATTACGGACCCATAATCAAAATAAGAGCCATCACTAATTATCGTGACAAACGGGCAAGGCTCCACTTCCGCCTTCGACAAGCTGCCGCCGGAGGTGCTTGGTTTATTGTACACCCTCGCGCCCCCCCCCCCCGCACACCCAGCCCTGGGAATGGGAATTTGGAATGTGGACATTACCCCCCCCCTCTCACTCCTCCTGTTAACAATAATACAAATAATAGTAACAAATAAAAAACTAATAATACTTATAAAAATAATAATGAGAAACTTACTGTAATACCCTTGTGCTTGAATGAAGGTGAAGGAAAGACTCAATAAATGTGTAAGTGTATTAAAAACTAAATTTTCGGATCTGACCTTCATTCCTTCTCAATGTGTTGTATACCATGAAATGATTATACATTGTTCTATTGTGAATATTGTATACAGTGCCTCTGGATATACATCCCCACAACAATTAACTAGCTCCCAGGTACCTAATTACTGCTAGGTGAACAGCAGGTCATCTAGCAGTGAACACCACCTGCCAGCTCACCTAGTAATGAACACCACCTGCACATCGCACCGCACCACTTGCCAGCAGGTGCAGAAGTAAGATGGAGAGAGTAAAGTATACAATATTTCAAGTATAGGAATAAAGATATATTAGGATTTAATACCTTCCTATAAAATTTCAATAATATCTTTATTGCACTTTATCATCATCATCATTTACATAAAAAAATAACATGCAAATGTAGTCATTTTAGTACACAAAACAGAAGTAGATTTATACACGTATGCTAATTATGATGCAGGATCGCTATTAAATACTTTATTATAAACCACAATATGTTCTATATCATCAGAAATTCAGAAACAACATATTTTCAAATATTTTAATTAAAGCATTTATTTAGGAAACATGTATTTTAGTATTGTATGTATTTATGATTGAAACGTTTATTTAGTTATGAAACATGTATTTTAGGTCATGAACAACAGTGAACTACTTGAACACTGGCAATTACTGCACTCGACAATGGCAATATCAAAGTATATTTAATATGTAAGTGAACAATAAAAGACTAAAGGTAAAAAATTTCACAATAATTTACAAACATCTTAAGATATGGAGTGGATATACTGAGGAATTTAAAAATAAGATTTATTTACAATACAGTAACATTTAAAAAAAGAACAATTGACAACTAATATTATTGAGCATATATATAAATGGAAATTTAGTGCATTTAATTAATTTCATTAAAGGAAAGAGTGAATTAATTAAGATTTACATTATTAATTAACCAGATTACAGATGAAGAATCACAAATACATGTCCAATATTTTTCTAACTGATGATTGTAATGCACTATCATATATTGTAAAATGCAAATTAGATAAAGATATGTAATATAAACACAAAGTCGTTAGCTGCTATTTCCAAAAGAATTTTATTGTATACCATTTAATTAAACTGCTCTTTCACTCGTGGGCGCTTACGCTGATACGGTTTTTTGGCAATTCCAAATGTTTTGGGATTGAAAATATTTTGTCTTTGGAACATATTTTAGCATTTTCAATATAAGGTTTTCTTGATAGGAAGCACCATAAGTAATTCTCTTTTCAGCTTTAGATTTTTGGCATTTTTTTAACATTTTTAACATTTTTAACATTTGCATTGTCGTTGTTCAAGTGGTGGGTTAAGCTAAATTACTACACACATCTATAGATC
>WNGS01098411.1:0-14106 GCA_020271785.1 Procambarus virginalis
TTATTGAGAAGGGCCCAGAGGTAGACAGTACAGTCTCCTCTGTCAATCTTCGCTATTGACTGGTAATTGAAAGTCGACAGACTGGCCAGAAAAGCTTCTCAAATATACGGTCGGATCCAGTCTGTGGGAGAGACAAGTCGGTGAGTCGGTCTGTGGGGAATGGAATGGAACTATCAGGGGGAAAGGGCCAAGCCATTACGACTATATGCACTGGGAAGGGGTCAGGATAAGGATTTGGGATGGGACACGGGAAAGGAATGGTGCCCAATCCGCTTGTGGACGGTCGGGGATTGAACGCCGACCTGCATGAAGCGAGACCGTCGCTCTACCGTCCAGCCCAAGTGGTTGGGTCCGGTCTCTGGGGGAAGCGGTCACGCTGCGAGGCACCTTCCTCCATGATGTTCTCACAGCGACTGACGTTCGCTCGCCAATCACGGGCCGGGCTCGGTGACATGTGGCCTACCGGGTCGCCTCCTATTGGTTGTCTTGTGTCACGTGACTTCCCTGGAAACACAAACCGAAACTGTGTCTATTTTCCGCTTGTTACAAATGTAATAAAGTTGTTACATCTTGGCTTAACGTGTTTATGACGTATTAGAACGTTGTTACAACTGGCTATATTGGTTGTTATAACTGGTTAGGAAGTGTTAAAACTTGTTCGAACGTTGTACCAACGTCGTAGTTTCGGTGTGTGTTTGGCGGGTTACGAAGCGTCGTGGCTGAGCGCCATCTTGTATTCTAGAATTTTCTAACAGCCGCCTAGGAAACCTAATACAACATAATCACTACTTAATTATACAGGTCTTAATGACTAATAGATCATTTCTGGGCGACCTAAATGTCTGCTAAGTCATTAACAGCAGGAAAAGACTGTAGATATTATAAGTACTTGTAGAGCTGAGTCTACAGGGAACAAATTCTAGTTCTTGGGCCCCGCCTCCTAGCTTTTGGGATCCTGCCACATTCATTCCAGACTTAGATTTAGTGCTCCACTCCCATAGCATTCCATTTGCTTGCCACTATTGCGGTAGAGATCTTTTCTTCCTATCTATCTCTGTCCACCTAGTCCGTCCCCCCTCAGTATCTTTTACGTCGGGAACATATATCCTCTTGGTAGTTTTTATGCCAGAGTTGTTAGGAAAGATCCATGGAGGGGATAGAGGATTTTGGAGGTTTAAGACAGGGAGGTAATAAGGAATGGAGGGAGTTAAGAAGTAAAGAAGTGAAGGAGGGAGGAAAGAAGATAGTGAGGGAGGGAGGGAGGGAGGGAAGAAGATAGGGAATGAGGTAGAGGCTTGGCCACACGCGCGCCATCTATGCAATATTTAACAAGTGCTGGCCGTTTCTCTCCAAGCTGCAGCTCCCTGGAGACCGTTCCCTCTCACACACCGGCCGTTCCCTCTCACACACCGGCCGTTCCCTCTCACACACCGGCCGTTCCCTCTCACACACCGGCCGTTCCCTCTCACACACCGGCCGTTCCCTCTCACACACCGGCCGTTCCCTCTCACACACCGGCCGTTCTCTCTCACACACCGGCCGTTCCCTCTCACACACCGGCCGTTCCCTCTCACACACCGGCCGTTCCCTCTCACACACCGGCCGTTCTCTCTCACACAACGGCCGTTCCCTCTCACACACCGGCCGTTCCCTCTCACACACCGGCCGTTCCCGCTCACACACCGGCCGTTCCCTCTTTCACACCGGCCGTTCCCTCTCACACACCGGCCGTTCCCTCTTTCACACCGGCCGTTCCCTCTCTCACACCGGCCGTTCCCTCTCTCACACCGGCCGTTCCCTCTCACACACCGGCCGTTTCCGCTCACACACCGGCCGTTCCATCTCTCACACCGGCCGTTCCCTCTCACACACCGGCCGTTCCCTCTCACACACCGGCCGTTCCCTCTCACACACCGGCCGTTCCCGCTCACACACCGGCCGTTCCCTCTCACACACCGGCCGTTCCCTCTCACACACCGGCCGTTCCCTCTCACACACCGGCCGTTCCCTCTCACACACCGGCCGTTCCCTCTCACACACCGACCGTTCCCTCTCACACACCGGCCGTACCCTCTCTCACACGTGCCCAGGCCAGGCCGTACTCGTGGACCAAATCCGTGCGCAAATAAGGTCCAGCATGGTCCATGGTCCAGTAATACAGGTGGACGAAGGACCATACGGAGACCTGACACCCTCTACCTGCACTCAGTGGGTGGTTGTTAGTGGGTAATTGGTGGTGGTTGATTGTTAATGAGTGGTGGGCTGTGGGTAGATAATTGATGGTGGATGGGAGTGCATTTTTGTTAGCATCAACCACCCACCCAGTCAGCCCAACCACTTGGACTGGACGGTAGAGCGACGGTCTCGCTTCATGCAGGTCAGCGTTCAATTCCCCCCCTCGACCGTCCACAAGTGGTTGGGCACCATTCCTTCACCCCGTTCCAACCCAAATCCTTATCCTGACCCCCCTTCCCAGGGCTATATAGTCGTAATGGCTTGGTGCTTTCTCCCCCTGATAAGTTCCCTTCCCTCCCACCCACCAGACAATTCCCACACCCCTTAGCCACACCTCCCCTTAGCCCCCCCCCCCTTAGCCACACCCATTAGAGAAGTGTGTCACCCTCATCTTCCATCACCCCCCCCCCACGCGGCTCTGTTTTTCTCCTCGCGGGAGTCGTTAGCCGGTTGAAAGTGCCTGGTAATTAGCAGGAGCTGTGGGAGCCCTGAAGGGCCAGGTGGCACTCTAGAAGAGTGTGGGAATGTTAGTGTGGAGCCGAGTAGCAATATGTGGGGGGGGGGGGCTTCTGGAGTGCTTGCTGGCAGTCTTAGAGTGCGAGGGTGAAGGGTGACTGAGCTATGAAGGCTAACATAGGGAACTGGATCACTCTGCCTTGGGGGGAATGAATGAACAGGGGGGGGGGAGACATGAAAACGACGTACTTGATACTAAAGGGAATTTACCAATTAGATAGAGAGATATTCCAAATGCCTAATAGTTGAAACTTAATGGGGTTTAACATGACAAATATGTCAGAATAAACTTTTGTAGTTTTAACAGATTTTAAATGAGTGGAACGAACTTGAGGGATTAATAAATTGACATAATATGAGGAATAATGAGTGAAAATGGTCACTGCTTCGTGCCCCTGATAATAATAAATAATATATATAAATGTTTATTCAGATAAGGTACATACATATAAGAGATTTTACAAAAATTGAAAGATTTATAGAGCTAGTACATACAATGCCTAAAGCCACTATTACGCAAAGCGTTTCGGGCAGTAATGGTGGTGGAAAGGCGGGGCTTGAGAGCTGATGCTCGACCCTGCAAGCTCAACTAGGCAAGTAACCTCTCCCCCCCCCCCCCACAACACCAGCATGGAGATAATTACTCCTTAGTAATGGCCTGAGGGGAAAATTCTCTTGTGTTCTTATTCTTATGGAAATTTTGGAAAAGCTTTTAGTATGGAGGTGTGTGCGCGCGTGCGTGCGTGCGTATGCGCAGCAGCGCCTACCTATGAGTGACTACGAGGTCTAGCTCTCGGTGCTCGGCTCACTGGCCTTGTTGTACCTGTTGCGTTGACCTATTTTGAAGTTCCAATTGTCTGTCGAATTTGGTCTTAAAGTGGTCGGGATGGAGGTGGCTTCCAGAGCTTCTTCTTTCAGTGTATTCCACTGGATGACCACCCGTACAGGGCCCGAGTATTGCTGTACGTGTCTAAGACTCGATTTGCGTTTCACTTATGCCTTCTCGTCCTACTTTCTTTCAATATTTAGAGGCTGTTTTTATCCACCTTGCCTGTTCCCCCTCAGTATCTTGCATGTTGCGATCATATTCCCTTTGTATTTTTCTTCTCCAGGGGGGGGTGTGAGCTAGTTCAATAACTTATCCTCAGAGCTCAGTCCTCTTAGCTCTAGTACTGATCCTGTTGCAAATGTTTGTACCTTTTTCCTCTTGGTACTTTCACCCTTTTGTTATCTTCATTACCTTACACTTGTTGGGATTGAATTCTAGGAACCAATTGTTTGCTCAGACATGCAGTTAGTAAATATCAAACCATACCTAATTTAACCTAACTTAGCCTAACTTCAAACTATGCATTTCATTTCGAAAACAGTGCAGAAACATTTAGAAACATGCCTAAACTTATAAGGAAAGTGTCGTACAGATTTTATACGGTTGTACAAGATTGTGCTGACATTCTGAGTCCAATGGTGTACTGATAGTGATTGTTAAGGACAGTTTCCCCTCCGTGTACAGTGTAGCCAACGAAACACGTGTTACGTGAACAGTGTATAGCCACTTCGGGGGTTACAGTGTCTCACAGTGTAGCCAACTCACGCTAGCTGCTCACTGCGGCAGGCAGAGCGCGCGCGCGGTGGCTCTTTGGCGCGATGCTGGGCGCTCTTTGCGGCATGTGTACCCCGTGTGAGGCCCCTATGCCCCTGGGGGCCCCCGTGCCCAGGTGCAGCCGCCACGGGTTCCCCCCCGCCGCCGACGGCTCATTCCCCATGGTGGTCACGGCTAGCGGTGACCTCAGCGTGTCCCTGTTGGAGGACGACCTTCGCGCTAGCGGCTACCCCTTCTACGAGGACGACCTGTGTGACGAGAGCATATACCCTCGCTACCTGGCGGAGACGGTGCCCCTCCGGAGGGCCCAGCCCGTCTACGTCACTCCAGACGGTGCCATCCTCACTCCGGATGGCAGCGTCGTCACCTCTGATGGCACTTTGGTGCGTTCAGATGGGTGCCTGGTGACGTCTGATGGCACAGTCGTCATGGCGGACGAGCCCTCGGTCTGCTACGACTCCCAGACCTGTAACAACAACAACTACCTGGATCACTGCCCACATGATTATGCTATCAACGACCCTGACTGCCACGACGACAATGGGGTAAGGACATCCCTTAGGCTCTTTACCCCTGGGTAGTGTTCAACCCCTTCCTTCCCCCTTATCCACCTATTGTTAATTTTCCTATGTATATTTTCCATTTTATGTAAACACATTCCACCATGTAGAGGGTGAAGAAACACGAAATCACTTTATCTTTCCATTATATTTCTTCGTCGTGTCAACAGTGTGACGTCTTCAGGAATATACACTTTGACACAAGGTAAACAGATGTATAAGGTAAAGAGATATATTCATTGCTCATACAACAAAAATGGACATTGAGAAGCGTGTGTGTAGTCCTCTAGGATTGAGCTGCCTCTCAATCGTAGAGTGTGGCGAAGGATTGAGTGAGGGGGATTGATGATTGACTCCAGCTTCGAATTGTTCACCGAGCCTGCGGTCTTCCCTGTGGATCAGTGGAGGAACATCGAAGTCACGAAGAGCGGTGTGCTCGAAGTCGAAATCATTTGAATGTTGGTGATTGGCGTCAGCTCGCGGATGAACACGGCCTCGTGTGTGTGTGTGTGTGTGTGTGTGTGTGTGTGTGTGTGTGTGTGTGTGTGTGTGTGTGTGTGTGGAGCCTCATGTGTGTGTGTGGAGCCACATGTGTGTGTGTGGAGCCTCCTTCGATCACCTCGACGCGCGTGGTTATTGTGGCACCTTTGAGGTGTGTGGTGGGGGGGGTGGTTGTGGAGGTGTGTGGTTGTGGAGGTGTGTGGTTGTGTAGGTGTGTGGTTGTGGAGGTGTGTGGTGGGAGGTTGTGGAGGCCGTGGTGGAGGCTTGCCTTGCTCTGCTCCAGCTCCCAAACGCCCGCCGCTCCCAGCGCTGTTCTCGCAGCCTTTGATGTCTGCAGCATGCAATCTCTCTGTAAACTGTTTACTCTTTGTCTGGCCTTTTTTTATCCAACTTGTCGCAAACGTCGACGCAATTTTGCTGTTGAAGGGAATATGTATCAGGGTTTTAATAGTGTGTACTGGTGGCACTTGAACGGCTGAATATGTAGGTATGCTGCGCTGCCTCATTCCCCCTTATCCCACTTAACTATGCCATCACTGTTGCTACCACCACCACTAACAACACCACCACTACCACCACAACTACCACCACTACCACCACAGGTCTTAAGGGAAAGACTGCTGCAGCAGAACCAGACGCTTCCGTTCCTACACCACCTTAACACCACTACGACGGCTGTCTCGCCTCTTGTAACCTCACGCCTCACACCTCATACTGCACACCTCATACCTCACACATCATACCTCACACCTCATACTTCACCTCATACTTCACCACCTAACCTCGCAGCTGAAATATATCATCCCCTCATACCTCACGCCTGAAATATTAAGGAGTATCCACCAAACGTGTCCCAGTCGCCACGACTATACTCCAGAATACTCCAGGACCAGTCCTAGAGTATGCATCCCTTGCCTGGAATGTCAACCTCCTGCACAATATCTGCCCTATTGCTACCGTATCCTTCACCATGGTACCTATCCTCCACCATTCCACACTATACATCCACCATACCTACACATTCATCCCCATCCTACACTATCCTTCCACCATTTCTACGACTATCATCCAACCATCCTACACTATCCTCCACCATTCTACACTATCCTCCACCATCCCAATCTACTCTCCACTCATCCTACACCATCCTACACCATCCTCCACCATCCTACACTATCCTCCCACCATCCCCTACACCATCCTCCACCATCCATCCACCATCCACCCACCTATCACACCTCTGCACCATCCCATGCACCACCATCCCTTGCACGGGATAGACCTGCATTCGAGCCTGTCGCAACGGCAGGCAACTACAGGGCACAGTTAGATTTCTGTGATGTCCTCTCTTGTAGGAGCATCAGTTTCGATGAGCTTCGCTGGATAGCCGAAGATAAGCAACCCCTACACCATCCTCCACCATCCTACACCATCCTACACCATCCTAACACCATCCTAACACCATCCTCCACCTTTCCGACACCATCCACACCATCCTCCACCCATCTACACCATCCTACATCATCTCCACCCCGATCCCCCCCCTACAAACATACCTAAACACCCCCCCCCCCCCCTAAAAAAAAAAATACTCCACCACCCCCACCCCCCCCTACACCAGTCCTCCCATCCTACACCATTCTCCACCATCCTACACCATCCTACCCTCCTACACCATTCCTCCACCCCTCACCTCCTATCATCATCCCTACACCATCCTCACCATCCTACACCATTCTCCACCCCTCCTACACCCATCCTACACCATCCTACACCATTGCTCCACCATCCTCTACCATCCTACACTTCCCTCCACCAATCCTACACCATCCTTTCCACCATCCTAAACCAGCCCTCCACCATCCTCACCATCCTCCACCATCCTACACCAGTCTCCACCACCTACACCCTTCTCCACCATCCCTACACCATCCGTCCACCATCTCTACACCAGCCTCCACCATCCTACACCATCCTACACCATCCTACACCACTCTTACACTATCCTCCACCATCCTCCACCATACCTTACACACATCCTCCACCATCCCTACCCTCAGCCTACCCCATCCTTCCACCATCCGAACCAATACACCATGCCCTACACCATCCTACACCATCCTACACCATCCTACACCATCCTACACCATCCTACACCATCCTCCACCATCCTCCACAATCCTCCACTACCCTCCACACTCGCTTAACACCATCCTCCACCATCTGCCACTATCCCCTCCCCACCTCCAATATCCTACACCATCCTCCAACCATCCTACACCATTCCAGCCACCATCATACACCAACCATACCAGCCACCATCCTCTCAGGCATCCTCCACCATCCTATCACCCTAGAAATCAATTCTGTATTGCTCATCGTCAGTTCCGTAGGGAGCAACATTAGCAGATTAATCCACATTGGAAAAAGGGGAAGAACGTGGGTGTAGGGATTGGGTTTATGGGGGGCGGGGGGCGTAGGAGGGGGGGGATAAAGTGTTTTTTTTTTGGGGGGGGGGGGAAGGGCCAGAGTCAGCGGTGGTGAATGGGGGGGGCTGGGGGCAGGCGACCATTTGAATATATATAAGGAATGTTTGTTTTGTAAAAGAACACGAGTTGCGACCCTATTGCCAAGAGCTGCAGCCGGGTACCGAGAGCTGAAACCCGGTTCGAAGTAGTGTACGAAGGAAGTGGAGGGGGGGGAGTTTAACGTGTGGAGTGTTTGGTGTGAGCCGGGAGAAGCAGGGCTTCAACTCTGGGGCTCCCGACTCTCGGCCTTGTAATGGTAGTCTCTCCCTCCTGGTACAGCAGCAATCCAGCTTCAGTGGACCCGCATGGATTACGTACACAGGACCGTCCTCCAGGGGAACTTTGTTTACATGCCTGCGCTGCATACTCGATGATTGGTCTCACGCACATGGATATGGTGTTAATTCATGCCGTGTGTGTGGAGATGTTCTCGGTGTGTGTGGGTGTGAGTGTGTGTGTGTGTGTGTGTTTGCTGTGTTTGGGTGTGCTGTTGTGTCCGTCGGTGTGAGGTGTGGTGTGTGTTGGTGGTTGGACCTGGCAGGGGGGATCTTGGACTGCTTTATGTGATGCAGTTACTTTGTTTGCTATCACATTTACTGTCGTGTGCTCGGGGATTATTCTTTCTCTCCTCTCTCTCTCTCGTGCTCTTCTCTCTCTCTCCGTCTCTCTCTCTCTCGCTCTCTCCTTCTCCCTCTCCTCCTCTTCATCTCTCTCTCCTTCTTCCCTCCTGCTCTCCCTCTCTCATCAGTCATGCATCACTACCATCTTTGACTACACATCCGTCATTACTCAATCAGTTTTCACTACAAAATGATATCTTATTACTCCACACCCTGGGGTGGCCCCCCCTCTTACTGCTCACAGAAGCATCCATCACCCTAACCATCTTCACTACACTCCGTCGTCAGAGTAACCATCTTCACTACACCCATGTCCACTCGTCCGACCCTTTCTCCCCATCACCCCCCCCACCTCCGCCCCCCCTCTCAAACTCTCCCTGTAATTAGTATATTTAGATGCATCATCATTTTTTAAGCTACCACCCTCAACAGATGGTTAATCAGGACGGGTTGGATCAGTAGTCTGCACTGATAAAGCTTGCATCTGTCATGGGGGGATTATCATCAAGAACACGAGAGATAATAAAGTAAATGCAAAGCTCCGGTAACTCATGCCACTGTGTCTGAACCGGTCAAATACTGGACGTTCGTGTGATGTGAGTGTGGGAATCGTGCCGCAGTTTCCTGCTCAGAGTTTGCACTTGCAGTGCTCAGGATTAGGAGATCCTTCACCTATAGCCACCTGCCAAAGGTAACAGTAACCCAACCTCATCCTTGCAGCCACTGTGTCGCACAGTGACTGGTCCGTTTTTTGTGCTTGCCCATACACAGGTTGCGTTAACAAATGCAATATTTTTTTATACATTTGCTTTCAGCCTTTAGGAGCTAATATGTCCTTACAGTCCTGAATTGTTTTGGACAAGTATAGTCGTGATAACGAACATGGAATACGAGGCCTATCATCTTACATCCTTGTTACAGTTCGATTTTGTCGTAATGTCTGTCATTATAGTAGGGTATGGTTATGTGAGATGGTAGCCATATAAAGTGGATCTAAAACCGTGTTTCTGCGTAAAGGTTGATTATCTTTATCTTTTATGAGTTTCTTACTGCATCTTGCAGGAAAGTTGAGAATCTGGGGCCAAATGTTACGCAAGCACTTACGACTGTACATCTTTCCTCAATCTTTGACGCTTGGTTACATTTATTAAACATTTTACAAGCATGAAAACTTCCATTCAACTATTGTTATTGTTAGAAACACCTCCTGGGCTTAGGATTCGCAGTAAACTTTGAATAATCGTAAAACAAAGCCGCCAGAAATGGAGAAAAAATGTACCAGTTCGTAAGTCCTTGCGTAAGTGCTTCCCATGAATCTGGCCCCAGATGTCCGAATTACAAAATATTCCTCCTGAACAAATCCACAAGGGCGTGATAAAAAAAGGGGAGGATTCGAACCTAAGTCCAGATCATCCCAGACACTGCCTTATCGACTGAGCTACGGATATGGGCAAAAAGAGTTGAAACAGAAGTTCTAATGAACTTACTTGGATCCTGCGCCTCTCCGAGACCCCAACCATGTTTTTACACAACTCCCCCATGCACTCGAGTAGTCCAATAGGCATTTTCTACCGTTCGATTGTGATTTCTGTGTTAAATTATTCCTCCTGTGTTTTTTATTGTTCTGTAGTAGTCATGCCGCATTCTGTTGTGGTAGGGTCTGGCCATCGTTTAGATCATCGTTACACTATTGATGGCGGATTCATTGTGTCAAGTGTAACAGGAGAAATGGTAACTCTGAAATCACCTTCACCGACATCTATGGACTCGGCCGCCACATTTCACCGACTAGATGTGGGGTTGTGGTCACTATCAGGCCCAACTCCTTCTTTATAAGAGTAATAAGACACCCGACCAGCCTATGCCGTCCCGTACCCAGGACCATTCACCTGCAAAGGTGGTAAAGCAAGCCCAAGCGCCTGCCTCCACCTTTGGACACATCGCTTTATATAAACACTGTCAGTTATGCTGTATTGGGCAAATCTTATTGTATTCGAGTGTGTTGATAGTGTTAGTGGGTGGGTGTGGTGGTATGGTGGTAGTTGTGGTAGGGCAAAGGACCCTGGGGGAACCTCCAACCACCCATGGGAGACTTCCAAAACAGACTTCAAGAACATAAGGTTGCCTTCCTCCCCCCCCGCTCCCCCATCCATCCCCCCTCCTCTCTCCCTCCCCTCTCTTATCCTTTCCATTCCTTTCGTCCCCCTTCCACCTCTCCCCCCCCCCCCCCTCACTCTCCCGCTCTCCCCCTTCCTCCTCCTAACCCTCAGGTCTACACCGCTGTTGTTTTCTGTGCCGTAGCGGGCGGGGGGGGGGGGGCGGAGGGGGAGGATAGTCATTTACTTCTTTTGTTGAAAAGTTCTATTTGTGACATTTTTCTCACTTTTTTTCTTCTTTCTGGTGTTGCATGATGCTTGTGTGTGTGTGTGTGTGATACTCACCTAATTGTACTCAACTGAATTGTGCTTGCGGGGGTGTAGCGTTTGGCCTCCTTTGGTCCCGCCTCTCAACTGTCAATCAACTGGTGTACCGGTTTCCAAACCTACTGTGGCTCTATCTAGTCTACATTTGAAACTGTGTATGGCGCCAGACCTCCACCCACATCACTGCCTAGTGCATCCCTTGTCTACTACTCTGACACGGAAAAGATTCTTTCTAATGGTCTCTGTGGCCTATTGTGAGGTTGGTGTGTGTGTGTTGTGGGGTGGGGTGTGTGTGTGTGTGGTGTGTTCGTGTGGTGTTGGGTGTGTGTGTGTGGTGTGTGTGTGTTTGTGTGGGGTGTGTTGTGTTGTGGGTGGTGTGTGTGTGTGTGTGTGTGTGTGTTGTGTGTGTTGGTGTGTGTGTGTGTCGTGTGTGTGTGTGTTTGTTGTGTACTCACCTAGCACAACTAGGTGGAATCACACCTTTCCGTGATCGACAATGTGAGAGGCGGGACACAAAGAGCCCAGAGCTCATCCCCCGCATACACAACTCTGTCGAGTACACACACGGCTTGAAGGAAGGAAGGGGCTCCGCGGCTGAAGTGGACAGGCGCTCTGTGGGTCGTATGTCAACCTATAGTAGCTCCGGTGGTTCGAATTCCCGGGCGAGGCAGCAACAAATTGGTAGAGGTTCTTTCACCGTATGCTCTGTTCACCTAGCAGTAAATCGAACCGGGTCCCCTTGGACTACGAGCTACCCAGAGCTCTGTCTATCACTATTTTTGCAACTCACATTTCTGTACCTGCAGGAACGAAACATAGCTCTGGGACCCGACTTTCCAACTGCTGGTCAGTTGGAAAAGCCGGGTAGACCTTGCTACTCTTACGCCACATAAACAAAAGAATTTCTTAGCTTATAATTCGTCTGTGTAAGCATCCATCCACGCCCCTCTTGTTCTCCTGGTATTCATTGTGAAAATTATAATACTTCACTAGGTATTTTATAGGTCTCAATTCCATTTCTCTTTCTCTCTCGCTGTTTTTCGTCGACGTGGCGAACCTCTGTATAGATCCCACACCTTGTTTATGTGCTGTGTGGAGAGAGAGAGAGAGGAAAGTGAGAGATTGAGAGAGTGAGATATATATATATATATATATATATTATAGGGTATATTATATTATATATATTAGATCTATATATATATATAGATAGAGAAGAGAGAGCAGAGAGAGAGAGAGAGAGACGAGAGCGAGGAGAGAGAGACTCCCTGGTGGAAGACAAAGACTCATATATCCGAAAAGTGGCAAGATTGATTCACTTGAGACACATAGCAGTCCCCTTCGCCTTCCTCGTTTCTGTTGTTGCAGCTGCCACAGCAACAACAGAAGCGGTTGCAGCAGCAGCCATCAGTAGTTATATAAATCCCTCAACTTGCAACAGCTCCAAATACCATGCAAACAAAAGTTTCTGCCTTTGAAGAACGGCCACGGTGGATGAGGTGAGGGTTGACAGCCGTTGTTCCGGCAGCCAGCGGGAATAGCGTCACCGCCATCGTTACAGAGGCAATATACGCAATATACGCTAGTTTGCCAAGCAACTATCCCGTGGCCTGTTAGCATTGATTCGTGTCCGGTCGCCTGCCGGGATCACTTGACGGTGGTAATCTGCCCTTCTGGTGTGTAGCTCGAAAGTGGCTGCTCCTGAAGACCTGTTTGTGTTAAGACCTGCTTGTTCTTGGCAAGCCCGCTTTTCCTTTTGGGAAGGCCTGGTTGTTCTTGAAGACCTCTGAGTTGTTCTTGAAGGCCGGTTGTTCGTGAAGGCCTGCCTGTCTCTTGAAAGACTGCCTGTTCTTGCAGACCACAGGTGCTGGATACAGACGTGGATACACCCGTCTTGAGATAGTCGGTGTGTGTGTGTGAGTGACCCTTGTCATTCATGGATATGTTTCACAACACATATGTATTTTATGTTTCTCTTGAAGTACCTGTGCGCCTTTATGTATCTCTTGTAACCTATATAAGTGCTTTCTGGGGGTACCTGCATTTCTCCTGAAAGCATATATGCCTCCTGGAATATATATATATATAATGACTATATATATATATGATAATATATGTATAATACTATATATCTAAATATAGTATTATATAGGTATATAATATGTCTTGGAATATATGCGTGGTTCTATAAAAGACTGTCTCGTGGCTGACTTCGAAAGTCTTTGAAACTAGTTACTCTGGGCTAAGTGCTTTGAAAAGAGGAAATGTGGATTGTCCACCGCTCTCTCCTCTCTCTCTCTCGTGTTTTTTGTGTTTTTTCTGTTTTTTCTCTCTTCTCCTCTCTTCCTCTCTCTCCTCTCTCTCTCTCTCTCAACTAATCAGCTCTCGTACCTCTAACTACTTGCCTTTAGTTGTTATGTATGAAATGACTAATCCTGAGTTTTCAGAAGGTCAACACTGCAATCCCTGAGTTCGCTAATTTTCCTATCATAGTCGTCATTAATCACTTATTAGTTTTTTAATTGTTCCGCCTCGTACCGTCCTAGACGACGGAGTGCCGTGCCAATCAGTGCCTGGGATGCACAAATGCCTCATTAGTATTTGCTCATATTTGCTTTGGCTGCAAGCCTGGGGACTCGGAATGTTGCATGTTTGCAAATGAGGTATGCAAGCACCGGTGAAACCTCTCTCCTCGAATGGGTTTGCTTGTCTGTCTGTGTGTTCAGTTCGACCCCCGTCACCCGCGACCAGCGAATAATGTGTACGCTTTAATAGCTCAATACGGTGCAATGTGTGCAATTGCGTATGTATGGTACACTATTTGTGAATAACAGTGAAAACAAGGCACATTTTTAGTGTCTCTTTTTTTGTGCATTTGTTAATAATTTTACCCCGTCTTCTCCTTATCCCTCATCTGGTAAAGTATGGCAACCCTCTTACTACTGGCAATCACAAAAAGTGAGCCTCACTACTTTTTCAGTGTGAAAGGTTTGGTGGTAGGGAGAGCGTCATAGGAGAGTAGTGGTCAGCCACAGTGCCACATATTAAGAAATAATCGTCGGCTGTTTACAGAGGCGATCCCCCCCCCTCCTGACAGTAGTCCTGGTCCAGTCCTGGAATCGG
>WNGS01098427.1:0-11491 GCA_020271785.1 Procambarus virginalis
CATTGGGTTCTGTTAGTCAGGAAATTGTAGACCCATCTGCCTATTTTCCAGGTAATTCCTTTTGAACGCATTTTATGTGCAATAACACCATGGTCACATTTATCAAAAGCTTTTGCGAAATCTGTGTAAATTACATCAGCGTTTTGTTTGTCTTCCATAGCATCTAATGCCATATCATAGTGGTCCACCAACTGCGACAGGCAAGAGCGCCCTGTTCTGAAACCATGTTGTCCGGGTTATGGAGATGCTGTGATTCCATGTATTTTGTGATCTTACTTCTTAGCACTCTCTCAAAATTATTTATGATGTGTGATGTTAGTGCTATCGGTCTGTAATTTTTTGCCTCTGCCTTATTTCCTCCTTTATGGAGTGGTGCCTTCTCTGCTGTTTTTAGTATGTCAGTGATAACGCCAGTATCTAGGCTTTGTCTCCACAGAATGTGAAGGGCCTGCGATAGTGTTTTTTTACAGTTCTTGATAAATATGGAGTTCCAAGAATCCGGGCCTGGTGCAGAGTGCATAGGCATACTGTTTATGGCTTCTTCAAAATCTACGGGGGTAGGGCGACGTCTGATATATGATTTGATGTTGGTATCATATCCATGAAAAATTCATTTGGGTTATCAATCTTTAGTGCGTTTAATGGCTCGCTGAAAACAGAGTCGTACTGCTTCCTCAGTAACTCGCTCATTTCTTTGTTGTCATCGGTGAAAGTTCCATCTCCCTTTCGCAGGGGCCCGATACTAGATGTGGTTTTTTATTTTGATTTTGCATAGGAGAAAAAATATTTCGGATTTCTCTCTATTTCACTGATGGCCTTTTGCTCTCTTTGCCTCTCCTGGGTTTTGTATGATTCTTGTAGCTTGAGTTCAATTGTTTCTATTTCTCTACATAACCTTATTCGCCGTTCTTGAGACAGGGTGCAACTCTCAAGTTGTTCCGCGATTCGTTTTCTTCGCCTATATAGGGAACGACGTTCCCGTTCCAATCTGCATCTCTTTCTCTTTTTTCTTAGGGGGATGCGGTTTGAACATATTTCTAGTGCTACTGAGCTTATTTTTTCCAGGCACTGGTTCAGGTTTGCATTTTCTAGCTGTTCTTCCCAGTTTATTTCTGTGAAGTCCTGGTTTATTTGCTCCCAGTTTATCTGTTTATTATTGAAGTTGAATTTGCTGAAATCTCCTCCACCGGGAATCTGGACTGGTTTTGAAGGTCCATTCCACATGGTTGTCAGAACTTCAATTAGGTTGTGATCTGAGTAATAGGTATTTGTAATCATTATGTTCCCGATCAATTCATCATTATTAGTGAAAATGAGGTCCAGCGTGTTCTCCTTCCTAGTTGGTTCTACTATTTGCTGGTTTAAGGCAAACCTGTCGCACATCCGTAGCAGGTCATTTGCATGTGCCTGTTGATTTAGGCTACTTCCTGGTATTCTTTCTGATATTACTGTATTAGCCAGGTGCTTCCATTTCAGGTGCCGTAGGTTGAAGTCCCCAAGCATGATGATGTTCGGAGCTGGATTTGTGAGGTTTTCCAAGCAGTGTTCTATTTTCATTAGTTGGTCTTTAATCTGCTGAGGGTTTGCCTCCGGTGACTTATGTACAAGGACAACAACTACATTTAGGATCTCTATTTTGACTATCAGCACTTCCACCATATCATTTGAGGTGTTTAGCAGCTCAGTACCGATGAGTGTGTCTTTGATGTAGAGGCTGACCCCACCCTGAAGCCGGTGTTTCCTATCACATCTGAAAAGATTGTACTCTGAGATCCATATTTCACCATCAAGGTAGTCCTTTGTGTGAGTTTCCGTTAGGGCTGCAAACACTGCATTTGCCTCATGAAGGAGACCATCTATAAAGTGAACTTTGTTGGATTTGCGTGTTTTTATACCCTGGATGTTGGCAAATATAAATGATGTTATCGTGTTAGTGGAAGTGCTGGATGCTTTACTTGGTGTTAATATCCGAGGCTTCGGTAAGGAGGCCACTGTGTTTGAGTCTTCCCTAGCATTTGACCGAGTTGGTGGTAGAGTCTGGTCATTTTTAGCCATTCTTCTCCTCTTCCTCTTGCTAAAAAATTATCCCGGTCGATGGAGTAGGGCTGTTTTCATAGTGGTAGTCTGTCGGTTTTTTTCGCCTGGTACCTCTTATATGAAAAGCTGGACATTCAGCATTGAAGCACTCTTTCCTGTCCAAAGAGTTCTTGCAAATTTCTGGGTGAAAGAATTCACAGCTTTTGGTACATTTATACTTAATACTTATACTCCATACTTAAACTTACGAAATAAACGGTATGGTAAACAACGCAGCTCAATTCTAATGCAATGTCACTCAAATAATTAAATCAAAATGAAAATAAATCGAAATCTATGAAAATTCAATTTATCAATGCAATCAGAAAATTGAAATGGAATCGTAACATATTTAGTATAGCGTGTGTTGTATTTCGTGCAACAGATGGCGCTGTTTAAAAAAAAACATGTTTTTACCTGTCGCAGGTGTGGCATCTGTATAGTAGGTATATAAAAACCCGCTCGGATGCGAATGGAACGTTGTGTGAAAACTTCAAAGCAATCATTGAAGAACTTTCGGAGATTAGCGATTTTGAACAAACGAACATTTGCATTTTTATTTATATAGATTTGTACCTTGGTGGATGGAGCTGCAAGCCCTTGGACCTCGCCATTCTGTCATCTGCTTGTATCAATGTTCTTCATTACCAGGTTGTACCAATGTTCTTCATTACCAGGTTGTACCAATGTTCTTCATTATCAGGTTGTACCAATGTTCTTCATTACCAGGTTGTATCAATGTTCTTCATTACCAGGTTGTATCAATGTTCTTCATTACCAGGTTGTACCAATGTTCTTCATTACCAGGTTGTACCAATGTTCATCATTACCAGGTTGTACCAATGTTCTTCATTACCAGGTTGTACCAATGTTCATCATTACCAGGTTGTACCAATGTTCTTCATTACCAGGTTGTACCAATGTTCATCATTACCAGGTTGTATCAATGTTCTTCATTACCAGGTTGTACCAATGTTCATCATTACCAGGTTGTACCAATGTTCCTCATTACCAGGTTGTACCAATGTTCTTCATTACCAGGTTGTACCAATGTTCTTCATTACCAGGTTGTATCAATGTTCATCATTACCAGGTTGTACCAATGTTCTTCATTACCAGGTTGTACCAATGTTCATCATTACCAGGTTGTACCAATGTTCATCATTACCTGGTTGTACCAATGTTCTTCATTACCAGGTTGTACCAATGTTCATCATTACCTGGTTGTACCAATGTTCTTCATTACCAGGTTGTACCAATGTTCTTCATTACCTGGTTGTACCAATGTTCTTCATTACCAGGTTGTACCAATGTTCTTCATTATCAGGTTGTACCAATGTTCTTCATTACCAGGTTGTACCAATGTTCTTCATTACCAGGTTGTACCAATGTTCTTCATTATCAGGTTGTACCAATGTTCATCATTACCAGGTTGTACCAATGTTCTTCATTACCAGGTTGTACCAATGTTCTTCATTACTTGGTTGTACCAATGTTCTTCATTACCAGGTTGTACCAATGTTCATCATTACCAGGTTGTACCAATGTTCTTCATTATCAGGTTGTACCAATGTTCATCATTACCAGGTTGTACCAATGTTCTTCATTACCAGGTTGTACCAATGTTCTTCATTACCTGGTTGTACCAATGTTCTTCATTACCAGGTTGTACCAATGTTCATCATTACCAGGTTGTACCAATGTTCTTCATTATCAGGTTGTACCAATGTTCATCATTACCAGGTTGTACCAATGTTCTTCATTACCAGGTTGTACCAATGTTCTTCATTACCTGGTTGTACCAATGTTCTTCATTACCAGGTTGTACCAATGTTCATCATTACCAGGTTGTACCAATGTTCTTCATTATCAGGTTGTACCAATGTTCTTCATTACCAGGTTGTACCAATGTTCTTCATTACCAGGTTGTACCAATGTTCTTTATTATCAGGTTGTACCAATGTTCTTCATTATCAGGTTGTACCAATGTTCTTCATTACCAGGTTGTACCAATGTTCTTCATTAGTCATATTTGTTCAAAATTGACCAAAATAACACAAACTTACCTGTATAATGTATTATACTTATTATAATTTACACAATGTTTCGAACCTACAAGGTTCATTCTCAAGTGAGGCGTCACAAGACATTGACGAGTGATGGAGAGTAAGCCACCCAAGAGGTGGCACGGGCATGAATAGCCCGTAAAGACAAGATATGAGGGGAACATCCGAATTATAACACTGGGAGGTCAGGTACATAATTAATTCCGGCGAAAGGCGACAGAAAAAGAGTAAAGGTAAAGTGAGGTGAAGGGTCAATAAACAAAGCCTACTAAGGTAAGTGAGGTGATCGGGTAACTGGAGCTCAGGTGATGGTAGTGGGCATGCCGTTTAGGGCAGTGACGTCACTGCCAGTAAGGGAAAGAATTGGTGACTTCATTCCACACCTTGCCCGGGTGTATTCGGGTTATGTGTTCAACTATTTCACTTGCTGGACACTTCTCTATGTTCTTCTCCCTTCTCCACCCTCTCTACCCATCTCCCTCTTCTCTCACCTCTACCCTTCCTCCCTCTCTCCTTACCCCACCTCTCCCTACCTTACCCCCTTATTTTTTAGGGAAATAAACACGGAAAAAGGCTCACTATTTCTTCAAGACGATCTAAATAAGGTTGTGAAATGGTCACAAGATTGGCAGATGCAGTTTAATGCTGACAAATGTAAGGTTTAGAGGCTAGATAATGACGATAGCGTTACAAGACACGAGCTAGATGGTGTTGAGGTTGAGAAGTCGGATTGCGAAAAGGATCTGTGAGTTATGACTAGTAAGAATTGAAACCCAAAAATTAATGCATATAAATGAAAAAATCCACAAGGGCCGTGACGAGGATTCGAACTTACGTCCGAGAGCATCCCAGACGTTGCCTTAAAACCCTGGTTTGTGTCTCGGAGAGGCTGCAGGATCCAAGTAAGTTCAGTAGAACTTCTGGTTTTAACTCTTTTGACCATGTCTTAGCTCAGTCGATTAAGGTAGCATCTGGGATGCTCTCGGACGTAGGTTCGAATCCTCGTCACAACCCTTGAGGATTTGTTCATTTGATGCATCACGCAATTGTGATTTCTGTATTTAATGCAGAAATGTCTGTAATAAGGCAAATAGGACACTGGGATTTATTAATTTAATCGTAGTGTTAGTAACAAGACATCTGGTGTTGTTCTTCAGCTATATCTTGCTCTGGTTAGGCCCCATTTAGATTATGCAGTTCAGTTTTGGTCGCCGTACTATAGAATGGATATAAATTCACTAGAACGCTTCCAGCGTAGGATGACAACGTTAATCCCCTAAATTAGAAACAGCCACACACCATATCTGTGTGTGGCAGCCTGTCTCTGTGCCTGCCTCTGTCTCTGTGTGTTGTTGTTCATCTCTGTGGTTTTTCTAACAGTATTCCTGTCCCTTTCTTTGCCCTGACTGATCCAGTCTGTCTCTCTCATTCTGTCTCTGTATTTTCACCAACTATCTGTCTTTGTCTCTTATTAAAATAATACAGTAGTTCCCACTGGCATGTGGGTGGACCGCCAGTGGGCTTACAGGTGTGATATATTAAACAATTACAAAAGTCTCTCTTCGCCTTTGAGAGTGTGGCAGGTAGTGGCACCATCAGTTGTGGCGGGATGCAGGAAGTGGGTCAGTACGTACATGGCATGTTGTTCCCTCTTGGAATCTGTTGACCCCCAACCAGCCTATATCCGTCCCATACATCAGAACATTTACCCTGCAAAGTTGGGTGAAGATGGCCTCACACGTCGGCCCTCCAACTTGGAGAAACAATCAAATATTGACTCTTATACGTACATCAGCCCATCCTCGTGTTTGGACACTAACTGAAACTACCAGGAACATGCAACGTGGATAGACCTAACCATCCTAGACCTAACCATCCTAGGCCTAACCATCCTAGGCCTAATACACACTATCACAGGCCTAGTATAGTACATATATGTGATATACTAGGCCTATGAATGTTCATATTAGATTTTAGCTTTATTTTTTCAGATTCTATAAAACGAACAGTAATATATATATATATATATATATATATATATATATATATATATATATATATATATATAACTTTGTAAATTTGTAAATGGGTGAGTTTTGTAATGGTAGAGAGAAGTGAAGGTTGCGGGCGCCAGAACTGTGAGCCCATGAGTCCACAGCGGCCACCAAGGTGTCCTCCACACCTGCTGACACCACACCTGCTAACACCAACCTTACCAGTTGATCATCCCATCACCTTCCTCCGTGTCCACCCTCCCCTCCACCCCTCTCAACCCCTCCACCCACTCCACAACCCACCTACAGTGATCCATCACCCCCACAAACCCCGTACAGTGATCCATCACCCCCACAACCCCCGTACAGTGATCCATCACCCCCACAACCCCCGTACAGTGATCCATCACCCCCACAAACCCCGTACAGTGATCCATCACCCCCACAACCCCCGTACAGTGATCCATCACCCCCACAACCCCCGTACAGTGATCCATCACCCCCACAAACCCCGTACAGTGATCCATCACCCCCACAACCCCCGTACAGTGATCCATCACCCCACAAACCCCGTACAGTGATCCATCACCCCCACAACCCCCGTACAGTGATCCATCACCCCCACAACCCCCGTACAGTGATCCATCACCCCCACAAACCCCGTACAGTGATCCATCACCCCCACAACCCCCGTACAGTGATCCATCACCCCCACAAACCCCGTACAGTGATCCATCACCCCCACAACCCCCGTACAGTGATCCATCACCCCCACAACCCCCGTACAGTGATCCAACACCCCCACAACCCCCGTACAGTGATCCAACACCCCCACAACCCCCGTACAGTGATCCATCACCCCCACAACCCCGTACAGTGATCCATCACCCCCACAAACCCCGTACAGTGATCCAACACCCCACAACCCCCGTACAGTGATCCATCACCCCCACAACCCCCGTACAGTGATCCATCACCCCCACAGCCCCCGTACAGTGATCCATCACCCCCACAACCCCCGTACAGTGATCCAACACCCCACAACCCCCGTACAGTGATCCATCACCCCCACAAACCCCGTACAGTGATCCATCACCCCCACAACCCCCGTACAGTGATCCATCACCCCCACAACCCCCGTACAGTGATCCATCACCCCCACAACCCCCGTACAGTGATCCATCACCCCCACAACCCCGTACAGTGATCCATCACCCCCACAAACCCCGTACAGTGATCCATCACCCCCACAACCCCCGTACAGTGATCCAACACCCCCACAACCCCCGTACAGTGATCCAACACCCCCACAGCCCCCGTACAGTGATCCATCACCCCCACAGCCCCGTACAGTGATCGAGCACACATTTCCACCTCCAAGAGGTGGACGTGGACGACTGGACGTTCCAGGAGGTGGACGTGGACGACTGGACGTTCCAGGAGGTGGACGTGGACGACTGGACGTTCCAGGAGGTGGACGTGGACGACTGGACGTTCCAGGAGGTGGACGTGGACGACTGGACGTTCCAGGAGGTGGTAGTGGACGACTGGACGTTCCAGGAGGTGGACGTGGACGACTGGACGTTCCAGGAGGTGGTAGTGGACGACTGGACGTTCCAGGAGGTGTAGTGGACGACTGGACGTTCCAGGAGGTGGAAGTGGACGACTGGACGTTCCAGGAGGTGGACGTGGACGACTGGACGTTCCAGGAGGTGGACGTGGACGACTGGACGTTCCAGGAGGTGGTAGTGGACGACTGGACGTTCCAGGAGGTGGTAGTGGACGACTGGACGTTCCAGGAGGTGGACGTGGACGACTGGACGTTCCAGGAGGTGGTAGTGGACGACTGGACGTTCCAGGAGGTTGACGTGGACGACTGGACGTTCCAGGAGGTGGTAGTGGACGACTGGACGTTCCAGGAGGTGGACGTGGACGACTGGACGTTCCAGGAGGTGGTAGTGGACGACTGGACGTTCCAGGAGGTGGAAGTGGACGACTGGACGTTCCAGGAGGTGGAAGTGGACGACTGGACGTTCCAGGAGGTGGAAGTGGACAACTGGACGTTCCAGTGGACGACTGGACGTTCCAGGAGGTGGACGTGGACGACTGGACGTTCCAGGAGGTGGTAGTGGACGACTGGACGTTCCAGGAGGTGGAAGTGGACAACTGGACGTTCCAGTGGACGACTGGACGTTCCAGGAGGTGGACGTGGACGACTGGACGTTCCAGGAGGTGGTAGTGGACGACTGGACGTTCCAGGAGGTGGTAGTGGACGACTGGACGTTCCACTTTTTACTCCTGAACGTTAAAACAGCGCCAGAGTTAAACAAATACTATTCTTGGAATATTAAAAGAAAAATAATATAATTTCATCCATTTCTGTCCTTGGGAAGTTGGAGAGGAAGATGAGAATTAATATCACCAGTTCTCATCATAGCAAGTTAAAGAGGAGGGGTGGGTCCAGCAAGTCCTCCTGGAAAAGAGGAGGGGTGAGTCCAGCAAGTCCTCCTGGAAAAGAGGAGGGATGGGTCCAGCAAGTCCTCCTGGAAAAGAGGAGGGGTGGGTCCAGCAAGTCCTCCTGGAAAAGAGGAGGGGTGGGTACAGCAAGTCCTCCTGGAAAATTACATTAAAACAGTTTGTAACGTCCAGTCAGTCTTTCTCGTGGTAAGTTAAGGAAGAAGATGGGACCAACTAGAACCTTTGGTGGCAAGTTAAAGAGGAAGAGTTGATAAGAGCCTTTACTGGCCGGAGGAGTCTGGCAGCGGCACCCACGATCCCACAGGTACGACCAGGCTGTGGTCGTCTAGTACTGTCGCAGTGTTCAGGGTGGGGGCCAGGACCCCACAGGTACGACCAGGCTGTGGTCGTCCAGTACTGTCACAGTGTTCAGGGTGGGGGCCAGGACCCCACAGGTACGACCAGGCTGTGGTCGTCTAGTACTGTCACAGTGTTCAGGGTGGGGGCCAGGACCCCACAGGTACGACCAGGCTGTGGTCGTCCAGTACTGTCACAGTGTTCAGGGTGGGGGCCCAGGACCCCACAGGTACGACCAGGCTGTGGTCGTCCAGTACTGTCACAGTGTTCAGGGTGGGGGCCCAGGACCCCACAGGTACGACCAGGCTGTGGTCGTCCAGTACTGTCACAGTGTTCAGGGTGGGGGCCCAGGACCCCACAGGTACGACCAGACTGTGGTCGTCTAGTACTGTCACAGTGTTCAGGGTGGGGGCCCAGGACCCCACAGGTACGACCAGGCTGTGGTCGTCTAGTACTGTCACAGTGTTCAGGGTGGGGGCCCAGGACCCCACAGGTACGACCAGGCTGTGGTCGTCCAGTACTGTCGCAGTGTTCAGGGTGGGGGCCCAGGACCCCACAGGTACGACCAGGCTGTGGTCGTCCAGTACTGTCGCAGTGTTCAGGGTGGGGGCCCAGGACCCCACAGGTACGACCAGGCTGTGGTCGTCCAGTACTGTCGCAGTGTTCAGGGTGGGGGCCCAGGACCCCACAGGTACGACCAGGCTGTGGTCGTCTAGTACTGTCACAGTGTTCAGGGTGGGGGCCCAGGACCCCACAGGTACGACCAGGCTGTGGTCGTCCAGTACTGTCGCAGTGTTCAGGGTGGGGGCCCAGGACCCCACAGGTACGACCAGGCTGTGGTCGTCTAGTACTGTCACAGTGTTCAGGGTGGGGGCCCAGGACCCCACAGGTACGACCAGGCTGTGGTCGTCCAGTACTGACCGTCATAATGACCTGTCAGCTCCCATCATCCTGGGACGATGAGAACACCGCACACAGCACACTGGCCAACATCCGTATATCCTTCACAACTCTGGACAAAGGAGCTTTCCGGGTCCTATATACAGCGATGGTGAGACCCATTCTTGAATATGCATCCCCCCAGCATGCAGCCCTTACCTGAGAAAGGACAAAGAGACATTAGAAAAGGTCCAGAGATTTGCAACGAAACTCGTTCCTGAGTTGAGGGGCTTACATTATGAGGAAAGACTGAGAGAACTCACACAGGAGGAAAGGATAGACAGTGGGAATATGATAACAACCTATAATAATCTAAGGGAATCTAGGAGACACAAATAAGTCACTGGGACAAAAGAAAGAATTTTCAGTGATAGAGCTGTCAATAGGTGGAACATGCGAGACGTAGAAGATGTTAAATCTATTTCGATTCAACATTTTAAATGTAAATATGAAAAAAGCGTGAGAACTGAGGCATTGCATTGAACTAAGAATGTTCGGGAGGCGGAGCTCGGAGCCGAGCTCGACCCTGCAAGCACATATGTAAGTACATCTAGGTGAGTCCACTGTGAGAGCCCGTTATAATGGTCTGTTAACTCCTGGTGGTGACCAGGGTCTTGACCACTGGTGGTGACCCTGGTCTTGACCACTGGTGGTGACCAGGGTCTTGACCACTGGTGGTGACCCTGGTCTTGACCACTGATGGTGACCCTGGTCTTGACCACTGGTGGTGACCCTGGTCTTGACCACTGGTGGTGACCCTGGTCTTGACCACTGGTGGTGACCCTGGTCTTGACCACTGGTGGTGACCCTGGTCTTGACCACTGGTGGTGACCCTGGTCTTGACCACTGGTGGTGACCCTGGTCTTGACCACTGGTGGTGACCCTGGTCTTGACCACTGGTGGTGACCCTGGTCTTGACCACTGGTGGTGACCCTGGTCTTGACCACTGGTGGTGACCAGGGTCTTGACCACTGGTGGTGACCCTGGTCTTGACCACTGGTGGTGACCCTGGTCTTGACCACTGGTGGTGACCCTGGTCTTGACCACTGGTGGTGACCCTGGTCTTGACCACTGGTGGTGACCCTGGTCTTGACCACTGGTGGTGACCCTGGTCTTGACCACTGGTGGTGACCAGGGTCTTGACCACTGGTGGTGACCGAGCAGTCGTGACCCTCCAACACAGGGGGTCGTGACCCTCCAACACAAGGGGGGGGGGTCGTGACCCTCCAACACAGGGGGTCGTGACCCTCCAACACAAGGGGGGGGGGGGTCGTGGCCCTCCAACACAGGGGGTCGTGACCCTCCAACACAAGGGGGGGGGGTCGTGGCCCTCCAACACAGGGGGTCGTGACCCTCCAACACAAGGGGGGGGGGTCGTGGCCCTTCAACACAGGGGGTCGTGACCCTCCAACACAAGGGGGGGGGGTCGTGGCCCTCCAACACAGGGGGTCGTGACCCTCCAACACAGGGGGTCGTGACCCTCCAACAGGGGGTCGTGACCCTCCAACACAAGGGGGGGTCATGGCCCTCCAACACAAGGGGGGGGCCGTGGCCCTCCAACACAGGGGGTCGTGACCTCCAACACAAGGGGGGGCCGTGGCC
>WNGS01098428.1:0-11207 GCA_020271785.1 Procambarus virginalis
AATATCTTACTCGCTAATTTACAAGGTACGAATGGTTGATTGAAAATATGTATTAATGTGAATTTGCAATTAATTACGCGTATACATCAGATTTGTCGCATATGTAACGAATTATAACAATAAACCGAAAATCCGTATCCAAGGAGAGAAATGTTGGAAATAACCAACAGTTTTATACATCATTGTATTTATACAACCTTTGAATTAACCAAAGTAGTTACTAAAATTACTAACTTATAGATTTAATCGTTATCATGATTTATTCATTGCCAAATTTTCCTAGTCTGAAGAAAAACAGGCAGTAACATGAATTTTCTCCACATTTAGTTGAATTTATAACAAGAGTCCAGTTTATCATTTCTTTTACTAAAAATAGTTAAGTTTGATTTCGTAGTATACTATTCCTTACTCGAGCTCCCTTATTTATAATATTAAATATTTTAGAGGAAATTACTTTGATGCAAATGATATTACTTTAATTTCCTCGATTGGCTGCACAACTTTTAGTAAGCCATTTATGTTACTAGAATTCTATTTTATCACAGAAGAATTTAATGTGATATTAATACTTGTTATTACCTCTCCCTTCCTTAGTCAATTGCGATAAATACATATTCATTTACGCTCGAGAGCCGCGCATGCGCAATAAGAAAGAGGAGGAAGACGGCAGAGCGTCACTTGACTCAACACGAGAGCACGGCTTGGACGCCATTAACAGCGTGTAGCAGAGCTGTGTTTCGACCTATTTATTTCGCTCCCACGATCAGTTGAGCGGTGCCACGTTATCTGGTACAACATAGCCGTGTCATAGACTAGTATATGAGCAGCTCCAAAGTCAACGTCTTTCAAGCAGCAGCAGGAGGACGAAGAATTGCTCAAGTCTCTACATCAACGACACGCGGCTCGGCAGCTAGGTTTACCTTTTTGTTATTATGTGGCCACAATTAACATTTAGGCTAGCAGTCGTTAGGCCGAATGCAAACCAACAAAAGCTAGTACGTGTCTTAATTAAATTTACCATCTAATTAGATGATTATCAGTTTATTTTCTTCGGAAAGAATTTATAGTGTTTGGATATAAATTATTCAGACATAGCTGATAATTTATTACAGTTATCCTCATGATTTAGGATGTAAATGTAATTACCTATTATGTAGAAGATATCTACAATGTAATTGCCTTTCAGTACCAAGGCGACTTCAACCGAGGTGCTAGGCTTCCCCACCGTTCTGAGCAACAATTTACCCTATGCAACACGTCGTCGGTGGAGTGTAGCAACCGATCACTTCTCCCTAAATACACAGCTAAGCTGTCCATTTTTCCATCAGTAGCAATAACTCCATAGTTACAGTAGTGATCTCCTAAAGAGATCAATTATACTAATCCATTGATTTACTGATGCTGTTCAACATTTCAGTAGTATATTGAGGTGCATTTACCTCCATCAATATTATATTCTACATTTATTTACTTTCATATTTGATTTACTCTGGTGAAGAACCAGCACCAGAATAATGCTAGGGATGTATTAATCTTTTAGCATGTAACCCCCCAATTTTGTGTAGTTAATTTGACTCCATTCATATAAGCATTACAGTTTTACCAAGATCCATAGGACACTAGTTCCTAGGATCATTTTTTTCCATTGTCTCTTTGTTTTCCACTTTTTCTCAAAAAGTGGTGGTCCTTCATAGCTATCGAAGTATATATATATATATTTATTTAATTATTAGTTACTGGGTCTCAGAACCCAAAACAAGTTATTAGTTATTGGAGTCAGGTTTTCCCCACAAAATTTTGGTCCTTCGAACCTAGATACATGTACCATTAACATTTAGGGTCCAGTATATTCACCCAAATTACTGGCCCCATATAATTAACTATTTACTAACACCAACTAGTGTGTTAAATTATTAGGCTATTTACCAATATATTCATTATTTACGGCTGTCAGCAGACTGCCCATATTATAGCCTAAACTCATTTATTATTATCAACATTTCTATTAATACTTTATGCACAAAGTAACCTTAGTGTTATATATTTATAAATTTTCACTTGTGTTTCTAAGCACAATCATATATATCCAAACAAAAATTCCAAAAACATAGCACCATATATCTATATTACTGCACCATTGCATTTATGCCAACCTTTGATGAGGTAGGATATTTAGACTGTAATTGTACTAATGTTTGTACAAATGCAGCCTAAATCATTTAGTCATTCCTAGGTAGGAATTATTTAGTGAGTACTGTACTAGACAGTACTGGTGTACATACATATTATTTAGATTGTGCTGACCCTGATTTGGGGTGGGATCACCAAAACTCTTTTGTGCTTTTAACATATTATTTCGTGTATTATATTTTTTGAGTACTGCCGAATGTTCACTGTTGGATCGAATGGTGATAATTGATGAGCTAACCGGACGAAAATCCAATAGTGGCATTCGAATACTACTCAAAAATATTAGCTATCTATTGTTAGGTAGGCAAATTAACCTCTAAACGAGGTATTATAGTCTATTCAATACATTAGGCTATTATATTAGTATTGAGCTCCATTGAATGAGCCAATATCCCAGTTACATCAGTAACAACTATTTACTATCAGACCAGCCCTTACCCAGCAAGATGGAAACGGCTGACAAAATGAAAAGGACCCTTACCGGTCTAAAAGGTCACTTGACCCGACAGATTACCAAGTGTCAAAATCTGTCACAACAGTCACCTGTTGACTACATTGAATTAGAAGACTTACTTCAAGTTGCTGAAGGCAAATTCGAGCATATTAAACAGCATATGAATCTGTACTTGACAGAACTTTACCAAACCTCAATAGGTGAAACTGAACTTGAGGACATTGTAAATGATTTAGCCCAGTACGAAGATGATGTACAGGCTAAACTTCAACCCTTCAAAAGCAAATTGCTAAAAACAAATTAACAACAGCCTCTACTGCACATCCAGATCCTGATGTCAAATTACCTCAGATCAATATACCCACATTCTCTGGTAACGAGAATGAGAGTTGGGATGATTTCTGGAGTAAATTCGTGGATGCAGTAGACTCTAAAACTAACATCCCTCAAACAACCAAGTTCACTTATTTACAAGGCTTGTTACGAAATGAAGCCTTGAAGGTAATATCTAACATAACACTGACCAGTGATGGTTACGACCTAGCTGTTCAATTGCTTAAAGCAACTACGATAACAAGGAAAGAACTGTTACTATCTTAGTTAAAAATTGCTGGATTTACCATCTGCTAATAATTCAACAGATTCTCTCCAAACTTTCAGACTAGAGCTAGAGTCTTTACTCAAGGCCTTAAGCCTTAAAGTCCAAATTCAGACTGCTGAATGGATGACAAAAGTAGTTGTAAGGCGCAAATTACCAAGAGAGACTTTAGATAAATTGTGTACTATGTACAATAAAACCTCTCTGTCCATGAATGAAATTACAGAAGGTTTACATACCCTAGTCGAAAGACAAAGAGCTAACCAAGATGGGAAGAGTGTTTCAAACTTCTCTACTAACTCTCATCATAAACCCCAACGTACTGCAACTACTGTAGTAAAACCAGATCTCAATAAATCATCTCCGAAATGGAAATCTGGAAATGTAGGTACATACACAGTGAACCCTATAAAACCCGTAGTGAGCACCACTCCTACGACTTCTCCTACAGTGAAGAAGTGTTTGTTCTGCAATAATGAACATCTTACTTATAAGTGTAGTACTTATCCAGACCATAACACCCGAATTCATCGTTTGCAAGAATTACACAGATGCACAAGGTGCACGGGTCCTCATGACCCCAATAGCTGTACTGTCTCCTTACGTATGTGCAACAAGTGCCACAAGGGTAGACACCATTATTCCTTGTGTGGTAGTGATCAATCAAGATCAACCAATCCTCATAAGAAAACTACAAATTCTACTTCTGTACAGTATTGCAAGGTGCATCAAGATATAAGTGTACTTGCAACAGAGTCGACTAACACAACTACGTTACCAACAGCTCAATTAAAATTAATTAATAAGGGATCTAGGATTTCCACTCGTGGTCTCTTTGACCAAGGTTCGCAGAAAACCTTTATTTCTCAACAGCTAGTTGATCAGTTGAAACTGAAGCCTATTACTCGAGTGAATTTGAATATCTCTGGATTCCTAACCAATAGTGGACCTCGTGACTACCAGGTTGTTAAAGTCTTGGTACGTTTAGGAGGCTGCACCAGCCCAATTCAAGCCATAGTCGTTGACAAGATCCCCTCAGATTTACATGTTACAGGTCTTGCTCAAACAGTCAAATTTCTTAAACGCAGCGGTATTAGGCTAGCAGATCATAAAATAAATACAGACTGTCTCAACGATGTAGGTATTCTTATTGGAGCTGACTTTTATTATAGATTTATTACTGGATGCACCAGGCAACGAGGTGTAAACTTGTTACTGTCAGCTGGGGGTAAACTACTCACAGGACCGGTGTTGATCCAACAACATTCTAAATCTACTAGTAATCAACCAACTAATTCAATAGTTGCATGACTAGGCCTAGAGCAGTCACCACTACATGTCAGAGACGAAATCGAGGATGATGAGTCCAATCCCCCTGTTCATAAATTATGGGATTTGGACACCTTATGCATAGTCCCTGATCAACCCAGTCCAGATGACACATGGACGTATCAACAATATCTTGATACTGTGATTTTCCAAGATAATCAATATTGGGTGAGACTCCCATGGAAGCTGAACCACCCACAGCTTCCAGTAAATTATTTCATGGCCTCAACCCAATTAAATTCTCAATTAGCTAGGCTACGGAAGCAACCAAATAAATTGCAACTGTATCATGCTTTAATACAGCAACAACTTGCTAACAAATTTATAGAAGTTGTTGAAGAAGACAACCAATACGACAGGCCATTATTTGCCACATCATGCTGTCCTGAAAGATTCAGTTACAACACCAATCAGGATTGTATTTAATTGTAGTGCCAAATTAAAGGCAGACAGCGTGTCACTAAATGATTGTCTACAAACTGGACCTAGCCTAACCCAAAGACTACAAGATGTCTTATTACGATTTCGCTCTGGTGTTTTCGCCTATACGACCGACATTAGTAAGGCCTTTTTAAGAGTAGGCTTACAAGAGACAGATCGTGATTTTACTAAATTTCTCTGGGTGAAAGATCCACAGGATCCTAATAGTAAAATCATTACTTATAGATTTGCCTCAGTACTGTTCGGAGCGACATCTTCACCATTCTTACTCCAGGCTACTCTGGATACACATCTCAAGAAGTCTAATAGCTCCTACAAGACTGAGATTAGCAACAATTTATATGTTGACAATTTTCAAGGAACCACGAATGATGAGAATAAACTAGTGGAAATCTGCCATGAGGCTAATCGTGAACTGTTAGGAGCTAACATGCCCCTACAGTCGTGGGCCTCCAATAATAAACAACTCAACCAAATAATCGAGGAACAATTCCCTGATTATAAAGTACCTCACAAATTGAAAGTCTTAGGTATGGAGTGGAATACTTTCACAGACAAATTGAATATCAAGTCAGTGGAGATCAAACATTCACCTCTAACCATGAGAAAACTACTCTCCCATGTCAGCAAGCCATTTGACCCTTTAGGCCTACTCAGTCCTATTCTAATTAAGGGTAAACTCCTTATGCAGGAGTGCTGGCAAAGGAATTTGAGGTGGGATGAAACGTTGTCGGAGGACCTCCAAGAAAATGGCAGCAGTTGATTCCTGATTATAACAAACTTAGTATTCTCCAGTTTCCTCGAAATACCTTAGGACTAAATTTACCCACAAATTTACATGTATTCTGCGATGCTTCAGGCAAAGCATATGGCTCAGTAGCCTATCTAGTTAATTCTCAACAATCATTTTTGCTTACATCTAAGGCAAGGGTAGCCCTGATTAAAAGGAGGTCACTACCCCAAATGGAATTAACTGCCTTATTAGTAGGTGTGAGACTTGCTCATTGCCTGATCAAAACCCTCAGTAATGTTCACCTTGGTGAAATAGTAGTGTGGTCAGACAATGAGGCAGTATTGCAGTGGGTAAAAAATGACAACAGCAAAACTCCCTATGTCAGCAATCGAGTAAGAGAAATTCGTGAATTGTCTGATGGTTATAAATTAAGACATGTCCCAACCAAGGACAATCCAGCTGACTATTTATCTAGAGGTTTGACTTTAAAGCAATTAGTTAAAACCGAGATGTGGTTTAATGGACCCCAATGGCTAGTTAGTGGTCAGTGGCCCCAACAGAAGCCGCAAGTCATTGTGACCAATATCACTATCCCTGTTGTGGATCCAGAACCCCCTCGAACTTTAGCTATCAATCCTCATCGCTATTCCAGTTTAAGCAAATTACTAAGAGTTACAGAAATGGTATTTGATTTCATCAACAAGATGGGGATCAAGTATCGATTTCCTAGTTCCATCAAATATTGGGTCAAACAAGCTCAACAAGAGACTTATGGGAAGGAATATGAACATCTCCCAGAAAGGTTGAGTAAGTCTCTGGGCATCTGCCTTGACTCAGACAATTATAACATTTTGAGATGCGGCGGACGTCTGCTTCATGCAGAAATAAATTTAGATACGAAGAATCCTATACTTCTTCCACGTCACCACATCATTACTAAACTCATAGTTTTACATTACCATGAGCATAATACATTGCATGGTGGAGTATTAGATACTCTTACTGAAATCAGACAGCGTTTTTGGCTTCCCCAAGGTCGCCAAACTGTTAAATCTTTAATCAAGTCTTGTGTAATTTGCAAGAGATATGATGCTCGAGTGTGTCCTTATCCAGATCCAAAGCCCCTACCTAAGGAGCGAGTCGTTCACCTTCGTCCCTTTGAAACCACAGGTGTCGACTATACAGGAGCACTAATTTTAACAGGCACACCGGACAAGATTCCAGTGAAAGCCTACATTTGCCTTTTCACGTGTGCTACCACACGCGGAGTACATTTAGAAGTCACTTCTGACATGAGTGCAGAAGCTCTTTGTCTTTCGACTAGGGTACGTAAACCTTCTGTAATTTCATTCATGGACAGAGAGGTTTTATTGTACATAGTACACAATTTATCTAAAGTCTCTCTTGGTAATTTGCGCCTTACAACTACTTTTGTCATCCATTCAGCAGTCTGAATTTGGACATTAAGGCTTAAGGTCTTGAGTAAAGACTCTAGCTCTAGTCTGAAAGTTTGGAGAGAATCTGTTGAATTATTAGCTGATGGTAAATCCAGCAATTTTTTAACTAAGATAGTAACAGTTCTTTCCTTGTTATCGTAGTTGCTTTTAAGCAATTGAACAGCTAGGTCGTAACCATCACTGGTCAGTGTTATGTTAGATATTACCTTCAAGGCTTCACTTCGTAACAAGCCTTGTAAATAAGTGAACTTGGTTGTTTGAGGGATGTTAGTTTTAGAGCCTACTGCATCCACGAATTTACTCCAGAAATCATCCCAACTCTCATTCTCGTTACCAGAGAATGTGGGTATATTGATCTGAGGTAATTTGACATCAGGATCTGGATGTGCAGTAGAGGCTGTTGTTAATTTGTTTTTAGCAATTTGCTTTTAGAAGGGTTGAAGTTTAGCCTGTACATCATCTTCGTACTGGGCTAAATCATTTACAATGTCCTCAAGTTCAGTTTCACCTATTGAGGTTTGGTAAAGTTCTGTCAAGTACAGATTCATATGCTGTTTAATATGTTCGAATTTGCCTTCAGCAACTTGAAGTAAGTCTTCTAATTCAATGTAGTCAACAGGTGACTGTTGTGACAGATTTTGACACTTGGTAATCTGTCGGGTCAAGTGACCTTTTAGACCGGTAAGGGTCCTTTTCATTTTGTCAGCCGTTTCCATCTTGCTGGGCAAGGGCTGGTCTGATAGTAAAATAGTTGTTACTGATGTAACTGGGATATTGGCTCATTCAATGGAGCTCAATACTAATATAATAGCCTAATGTATTGAATAGACTATAATACCTCGTTTAGAGGTTAATTTGCCTACCTAACAATAGATAGCTAATATTTTTTTTTAAACTGCGATGGGGAGTTTGGGCAAAATGAGACCCATCCCTGCTCTCAGTAATTGGCATATTTTCGGTATAAAAATTCGTAATTTCAAATTGCGAATACGTGCCGATAGCCAGAATTTGGCTCCAAAATATGGCTCAATCGTCGAATTTCGGATGTTTGGAATATTTTATAAACTGCAAGAAAGGTTTGGGCAAAATGCGATCCCTCGCTGCTTTCAGTAATGGCATATTTCGGTATAAAAAGTCGTAATTTCAAACTGCGAATAAGTGCAGAGAGCCAGAATTTGGGTCCAAAATATGGATCAAGGGTCTAATTTGGGATGTTTCGGATATTTTGAAAACTGCAGGGGTTTTGGGTAAAATGTGACCCATCGCCGCTCTCAGTAATTGGCATATTTTCGGTATAAAAAGTCGTAATTTCAAACTGCGAATACGTATAGAAAGCCAGAATTTGGCTCCAAAATATGGTTCAAGGGTCAAATTTGTGATGTTTGTGATATTTTTTTAACTGCAGGGGGGTTTGGGCAAAATGTGACCCATCGCAGCTCTCAGCAATTGGGATGTTTTCGGTATAAAAAGTCGTAATTTCAAACTGCGAATAAGTGGGGAGAGCCAGAATTTGGCTCCAAAATATGGTTCAATCGGCGATTTGGAATGTTTCGGATGTTTTGAAAACTGCTGTGGTGGTTTGGGCAGAACATGACACATCGACTCTTTCAGTAATTGGTATATTTTCGGTATAAAAACTCGTAATTTCAAACTGCGAATACGTGCAGAGAGCCAGAATTTGGCTCCAAAATATGGTTTAAGGGTCGAATTTGGGATGATTCGGATATTTTGAAAACTTCAGGGAGGTTTGGGCAAAACGCGACCTATCGCCGCTCTCAGTAATTGGCACATTTTCGGTGTAAAATTCGTAATTTCAAACTGCAAATACGTGCAGAGAGGCAGAATTTGACTCAAAAATATGGCAAAAATATGTAATTAATAACAATAAACTGGCAATCCTTAAAAACGTGGGAAAAACGACGAGATAGTTCATTATTCGTTCAAATCACACAAATCAATGTGTTTTCATTAGAATTAACTGAAAAGTTCCAGATTTTCCGTGTATGTTACAGAAAGAAGATTACTGCAAAAACAGCTCTAATGCGGCTGAAACGTCGAAATATGCAATAAAATCATGGTTTCTCTCCTTGGATACGGATTGTCAGTTTATTGTTATTAATTCATTACATATGCGTCAAATCTGATGTATACGCGTAATTAATTGCAAATTCACATTAAATACATTATTTTCAATCAACCATTCGTTCCTCGTTACAATAACGAGTAAGATATTGATTAGGAGAGAAACCTTGTTTTTATTGCATATTTCGACGTTTCAGCCGCATTAGAGCTGTTTTAGCTCAAATCAGACAAGTTGCCGTTGCCTCCTCCGCATCAGCTCTAATGCGGCTGAAACGTCGAAATATGCAATAAAAACAGGCTTTCTCCCCTAATCAATATCTTAGTCGGTATTGTAACGAGGTACGAATGGTTGATTGAAAATAATGTATTTAATGTGAATTTGCAATTAATTACGCGTTTACATCAGATTTGTCGCATATGTAATGAATTAATAACAATAAACTGACAATCCGTATCCAAGGAGAGAAACCATGATTTTATTGCATATTTCGACGTTTCAGCCGCATTAGAGCTGTTTTTGCAGTAATCTTCTTTCTGTAACATACACGGAAAATCTGGAACATTTCAGTTAATTCTAATGAAAACACATTGATTTGTGTGATTTGAACAAATAATGGACTATCTCCTCGTATTTCCCACGTTTTTAAGGATTGCCAGTTTGTTGTTATTAATTCATTACATATGCAACAAATCTGATGTATACGCGTAATTAATTGCAAATTCACATTATATATATTATTTTCAATCAACCATTTGTATCTCGGTAAAGTAGCGATTACGACATTGATTAGGAGAGAAACACTGTTTTTATTGCATATTTCGACGTTTCAGCCGTATTAGAGCGGTTTTAGCTCTAATCAGACAACTTGCCGTTGCCTCCTCCGAATCAGCTCTAATGCTGATTCGGAGAGGCAAATATATCACTAACATCCAAAATTCGACCCTTGAACCATATTTCTGAGCCAAATCTAGCTCTCTGCACGTATTCGCAGTTTGAAATTACGATTTTTATGCCGAAAATGTGCCAATTACTGAGAGCGGCGATGGGTCACATTTTGCCCAAACCCCCTGAAGTTTTCAAAATATCCGAACAGCCCAAATTCGAAGCTTGAGCCATATTTGGAGGCTAATTCTGGCTCTCTGCACATATTCGCAGTTTGAAATTACGACTTTTTATACCGAAAATATGAATATTACTGAGAGCGGTGATGGGTCACATTTTGCCCAAACCCCCAGCAGTTTTTAAAATATATCACAAACATCCCAAATTCGAAACCGTTGAGCCATGTTTTGGAACCAAATTCCTGTCTCTCTGCACGTATTTGCAATTTTTAAATTAACACTTTTTATACCGAAAGTATGCCAATTACTGAAAGCGGCGATGGATACATTTAGCCCAAACCCTCCCTGCAGTTTTCAAAATATCTAAACTTCCCAAATTCGACGCTAGAGCCATATTTTGGAGCAAAATTCTGGCTCTCTGCACGTTTCGCAGTTTGAAATTACGAATTTTATACCGAAAATGTGCCAATTGCTGAGAGCGGCAATGGGTCACATTTTGCCCTAACCCCCATGAAGTTTTCAAAATATCCGAAACATCCCAAATTCTATCCTTAAGCCATATTTTGGAGCCAAATTCTGGCTCTCTGCACGTATTCGCAGTTTGAAATTACTACTTTTTATACCGAAATATGCCAATTACTGCTAGAGCGGCGATGCGTCACATTGTGCCCAACCCAAACTGCGGTTTTCAAAATATCCGAAACATTCCAAATTCGACGATTGAGCCATATTTTCAATCAACCATTCGTACCTCGTTAAATTAGCGAGTAAGAAATTGATTAGGAGAGAAACCTGTTTTTATTGCATATTTCGACGTTTCAGCCGCATTAGAGCTGATGCGGAGGAGGCAACGGCAACTTG
>WNGS01098437.1:0-12776 GCA_020271785.1 Procambarus virginalis
TTTTGAGAGAGAATTTTCAAGAATTTCAATATTTTTCTCATTTTTTCTTATGAAATGAAAAATCTATTCATTTCATTATGTATGAGCAATTTTTTTTTTTTAAATTTGAGTTTTAAACTAACGTATATATGACCGAACCTAACCAACCCTACCTAACCTAAACTAACCTAAAACTAACATAACTGATTCAATAATTTGTGTTTCTTAATATAATATAATAAGTAATAATAAATAAAATAAACCAATAGAAAACAATTTATTGAAAATAAAGAAAATCAACTCTATATATATATATATATAATATATATATATATATAATATATATATATATATATATATATATATATATATATATATAGATATACTATATATATAATATATATATATATAAAAGAACCAAAAGGGTAAGATTGATAATTCTAACACGGAATCTTCTCAATATTTCTTACGTTTTTCGTCACTGTCGAGGTTAATTGAAAAATTAGCTCTCCAAAATTCATTTTTTTACATTATTATTCTGGTTTAACGCCTAAAAAGCGTTTCGTAAGGGCTTCTTACATTCTCAAAGAACTTGTTTACACATAACATATATCAAGCGTATATTCGTTTGGGTGAGGTGGCGTATTAATTGGGTACGAAAAACATAACAATGTTTTTCGGACGCAGTACAGCTTCAACACTGGAGCAGAACAGTTTCAACACTGGAGCAGAACAGTTTCAACATTGGATCAGTATAGCTTCAACACTGGAGCAGTACAGCTTCAACACTGGAGCAGTACAGCTTCAACACTGGAGCAGTACAGCTTCAACACTGGAGCAGTACAGCTTCAACACTGGAGCAGTACAGCTTCAACACTGGGGGCAGTACAGCTTCAACACTGGAGCAGTACAGCTTCAACACTGGAGCAGTACAGCTTCAACACTGGCGCAGTACAGCTTCAACACTGGAGCAGTACAGCTTCAACACTGGAGCAGTACAGCTTCAACACTGGAGCAGTACAGCTTCAACACTGGAGCAGTACAGCTTCAACACTGGAGCAGTACAGCTTCAACACTGGAGCAGTACAGCTTCAACACTGGAGCAGTACAGCTTCAACACTGGAGCAGTACAGCTTCAACACTGGAGCAGTACAGCTTCAACACTGGAGCAGTACACTTTCAACACTGGAGCGGTACAGCTGCAACACTGGAGCGGTACAGCTTCAACACTGGAGCAGTACAGCTTCAACACTGGAGCAGTACAGCTTCAACACTGGAGCAGTACAGCTCCAACACTGGAGAAGTACAGCTTCAACACTGGAGCAGTACAGCTTCAACACTGGGGGCAGTACAGCTTCAACACTGGAGCAGTACAGCTTCAACACTGGAGCAGTACAGCTTCAACACTGGAGCAGAACACTTTCTACACTGGAGCGGTACAGCTTCAACACTGGAGCGGTACAGCTTCAACACTGGAGCAGTACAGCTCCAACACTGGAGAAGTACAGCTTCAACACTGGAGCAGTACAGTTTCAACACTGGGGCAGGACAGCTTCAACACTGGAGCGGTACAGCTTCAACACTGGAGCGGTACAGCTTCAACACTGGAGTGGTACAGCTTCAACACTGGAGCAGTACAGCTCCAACACTGGAGCAGTACAGCTTCAACACTGTAGCAGTACAGCTTCAACACTGGAGCAGTACAGCTTCAACACTGGAGCAGTACAGCTTCAACACTGGAGCAGTAAAGCTTCAACACTGGAGCAGTACAGCTTCAACACCTGAGCAGTACAGCTTCAACACTGGGGCAGTACAGCTTCAACACCTGAGCAGTACAGCTTCAACACTGGCGCAGTACAGCTTCAACACTGGTACAGTACAGCTTCAACACTGGAGCAGTACAGCTTCAACACTGGAGAAGTACAGCTTCAACACTGGAGCAGTACAGCTTCAACACTGGAGAAGTACAGCTTCAACACTCGAGAAGTACAGCTTCAACACTGGCGCAGTACAGCTTCAACACTGGAGCAGTACAGCTTCAACACTGGAGCAGTACAGCTTCAACACTGGAGCAGTACAGCTTCAACACTGGAGCAGTACAGCTTCAACACTGGAGCAGTACAGCTTCAACACTGGAGCAGTACAGCTTCAACACTGACGCAGTACAGCTTCAACACTGGCGCAATACAGCTTCAACACTGGAGAAGTACAGCTTCAACACTGACGCAGTAAAGCTTCAACACTGGAGCAGTACAGCTTCAACACTGACGCAGTACGGCTTCAACACCTGAGCAGTACAGCTTCAACACTGGAGCAGTACAGCTTCAACACTGGAGCAGTACAGCTTCAACACCTGAGCAGTACAGCTTCAACACTGGAGCAGTACAGCTTCAACACCTGAGCAGTACAGCTTCAACACTGGAGCAGTACAGCTTCAACACTGTAGCAGTACAGCTTCAACACCTGAGCAGTACAGCTTCAACACTGGAGCAGTACAGCTTCAACACCTGAGCAGTACAGCTTCAACACTGGAGCAGTACAGCTTCAACACTGGAGCATTACAGCTTCAACACTGGAGCAGTACAGCTTCAACATTGGAGCAGTACAGCTTCAACACTGGCGCAGTATAGCTTCAACACTGGAGCAGTACAGCTTCAACACTGGAGCAGTACAGCTTCAACACTGGAGCAGTACAGCTTCAACACTGGAGCAGTACAGCTTCAACACTGGAGCAGTACAGCTTCAACACTGGAGCAGTACAGTTTCGACACTGGAGCAATACAGCTTCAACACTGGAGCAGTACAGCTTCAACACTGGAGCAGTACAGCTTCAACACTGAAGCAGTACAGCTTCAACACTGGAGCAGTACAGCTTCAACACTGAAGCAGTGCAGCTTCAACACTGGAGCAGTACAGCTTCAACACTGGAGCAGTACAGCTTCAACACTGGAGCAGTACAGCATCAACACTGGAGCAGTACAGCTTCAACACTGGAGCAGTACAGCTTCAACACTGGAGCAGTACAGCTTCAACACTGAAGCAGTACAGCTTCAACACTGGAGCAGTACAGCTTCAACACTGAAGCAGTACAGCTTCAACACTGGAGCACTACAGCTTCAACACTGGAGCAGTACAGCTTCAACACTGGAGCAGTACAGCTTCAACACTGGAGCAGTACAGCTTCAACACTGGAGCAGTACAGCTTCAACACCTGAGCAGTACAGCTTCAACACTGGAGCAGTACAGCTTCAACACTGGAGCAGTACAGCTTCAACATTGGAGCAGTACAGCTTCAACACTGGCAGTACAGCTTCAACACTGGAGCAGTACAGCTTCAACACTGGAGCAGTACAGCTTCAACACTGGAGCAGTACAGCTTCAACACTGGAGCAGTACAGCTTCAACACTGGAGCAGTACAGCTTCAACACTGGAGCAGTACAGCTTCAACACTGGAGCAGTACAGCTTCAACACTGGAGCAGTACAGCTTCAACACTGGAGCAGTACAGCTTCAACACTGGAGCAGTACAGCTTCAACACTGGAGCAGTACAGCTTCAACACTGGAGCAGTACAGCTTCAACACTGAGCAGTACAGCACTGGAGCAGTACAGCTTCAACACTGGAGCAGTACAGCTTCAACACTGGAGCAGTACAGCTTCAACACTGGAGCAGTACAGCTTCAACACTGAGCAGTACAGCTTCAACACTGAGCAGTACAGCTTCAACACTGGAGCAGTACAGCTTCAACACTGGAGCAGTACAGCTTCAACACTGGAGCGGTACAGCTTCAACACTGGAGCAGTACACTTTCAACACTGGAGCGGTACAGCTTCAACACTGGAGCGGTACAGCTTCAACACTGGAGCAGTACAGCTCCAACACTGGAGAAGTACAGCTTCAACACTGGAGCAGTACAGTTTCAACACTGGGGCAGGACAGCTTCAACACTGGAGCGGTACAGCTTCAACACTGGAGCGGTACAGCTTCAACACTGGAGTGGTACAGCTTCAACACTGGAGCAGTACAGCTCCAACACTGGAGCAGTACAGCTTCAACACTGGAGCAGTACAGCTTCAACACTGGAGCAGTACAGCTTCAACACTGGAGCAGTACAGCTTCAACACTGGAGCAGTACAGCTTCAACACTGGAGCAGTACAGCTTCAACACTGGAGCAATACAGCTTCAACACTGGGGCAGAACAGCTTCAAAACTGGATCAGTACAGCTTCAACACTGGCGCAGTTCAGCTTCAACACTGGGGCAGTACAGCTTCAACACCTGAGCAGTACAGCTTCAACACTGGCGCAGTACAGCTTCAACACTGGTAGCAGTACAGCTTCAACACTGGAGCAGTACAGCTTCAACACTGGAGCAGTACAGCTTCAACACTGGAGCAGTACAGCTTCAACACTGGAGCAGTACAGCTTCAACACTGGAGCAGTACAGCTTCAACACTGGAGCAGTACAGCTTCAACACTGGAGCAGTACAGCTTCAACACTGGAGCAGTACAGCTTCAACACTGGAGCAGTACAGCTTCAACACTGGAGCAGTACAGCTTCAACACTGGAGCAGTACAGCTTCAACACTGGAGCAGTACAGCTTCAACACTGGAGCAGTACAGCTTCAACACTGGAGCAGTACAGCTTCAACACTGGAGCAGTACAGCTTCAACACTGGAGCAGTACAGCTTCAACACTGGAGCAGTACAGCTTCAACACTGAGCAGTACAGCTTCAACACTGGAGCAGTACAGCTTCAACACTGGAGCAGTACAGCTTCAACACTGGAGCAGTACAGCTTCAACACTGGAGCAGTACAGCTTCAACACTGGAGCAGTACAGCTTCAACACTGGAGCAGTACAGCTTCAACACTGGAGCAGTACAGCTTCAACACTGAGCAGTACAGCTTCAACACTGGAGCAGTACAGCTTCAACACTGGAGCAGTACAGCTTCAACACTGGAGCAGTACAGCTTCAACACTGGAGCAGTACAGCTTCAACACTGGAGCAGTACAGCTTCAACACTGGAGCAGTACAGCTTCAACACTGGAGCAGTACAGCTTCAACACTGGAGCAGTACAGCTTCAACACTGGAGCAGTACAGCTTCAACACTGGAGCAGTACAGCTTCAACACTGGAGCAGTACAGCTTCAACACTGGAGCAGTACAGCTTCAACACTGGAGCAGTACAGCTTCAACACTGGAGCAGTACAGCTTCAACACTGGAGCAGTACAGCTTCAACACTGGAGCAGTACAGCTTCAACACTGGAGCAGTACAGCTTCAACACTGGAGCAGTACAGCTTCAACACTGGAGCAGTACAGCTTCAACACTGGAGCAGTACAGCTTCAACACTGGAGCAGTACAGCTTCAACACTGGAGCAGTACAGCTTCAACACTGGAGCAGTACAGCTTCAACACTGGAGCAGTACAGCTTCAACACTGGAGCAGTACAGCTTCAACACTGGAGCAGTACAGCTTCAACACTGGAGCAGTACAGCTTCAACACTGGAGCAGTACAGCTTCAACACTGGAGCAGTACAGCTTCAACACTGGAGCAGTACAGCTTCAACACTGGAGCAGTACAGCTTCAACACTGGAGCAGTACAGCTTCAACACTGGAGCAGTACAGCTTCAACACTGGAGCAGTACAGCTTCAACACTGGAGCAGTACAGCTTCAACACTGGAGCAGTACAGCTTCAACACTGGAGCAGTACAGCTTCAACACTGGAGCAGTACAGCTTCAACACTGGAGCAGTACAGCTTCAACACTGGAGCAGTACAGCTTCAACACTGGAGCAGTACAGCTTCAACACTGGAGCAGTACAGCTTCAACACTGGAGCAGTACAGCTTCAACACTGGAGCAGTACAGCTTCAACACTGGAGCAGTACAGCTTCAACACTGGAGCAGTACAGCTTCAACACTGGAGCAGTACAGCTTCAACACTGGAGCAGTACAGCTTCAACACTGGAGCAGTACAGCTTCAACACTGGAGCAGTACAGCTTCAACACTGGAGCAGTACAGCTTCAACACTGGAGCAGTACAGCTTCAACACTGGAGCAGTACAGCTTCAACACTGGAGCAGTACAGCTTCAACACTGGAGCAGTACAGCTTCAACACTGGAGCAGTACAGCTTCAACACTGGAGCAGTACAGCTTCAACACTGGAGCAGTACAGCTTCAACACTGGAGCAGTACAGCTTCAACACTGGAGCAGTACAGCTTCAACACTGGAGCAGTACAGCTTCAACACTGGAGCAGTACAGCTTCAACACTGGAGCAGTACAGCTTCAACACTGGAGCAGTACAGCTTCAACACTGAGCAGTACAGCTTCAACACTGGAGCAGTACAGCTTCAACACTGAGCAGTACAGCTTCAACACTGAGCAGTACAGCTTCAACACTGGAGCAGTACAGCTTCAACACTGGAGCAGTACAGCTTCAACACTGAGCAGTACAGCTTCAACACTGGAGCAGTACAGCTTCAACACTGGAGCAGTACAGCTTCAACACTGGAGCAGTACAGCTTCAACACTGGAGCAGTACAGCTTCAACACTGAGCAGTACAGCTTCAACACTGGAGCAGTACAGCTTCAACACTGAGCAGTACAGCTTCAACACTGGAGCAGTACAGCTTCAACACTGGAGCAGTACAGCTTCAACACTGGAGCAGTACAGCTTCAACACTGGAGCAGTACAGCTTCAACACTGGAGCAGTACAGCTTCAACACTGGAGCAGTACAGCTTCAACACTGGAGCAGTACAGCTTCAACACTGGAGCAGTACAGCTTCAACACTGGAGCAGTACAGCTTCAACACTGGAGCAGTACAGCTTCAACACTGGAGCAGTACAGCTTCAACACTGGAGCAGTACAGCTTCAACACTGGAGCAGTACAGCTTCAACACTGGAGCAGTACAGCTTCAACACTGGAGCAGTACAGCTTCAACACTGAGCAGTACAGCTTCAACACTGGAGCAGTACAGCTTCAACACTGGAGCAGTACAGCTTCAACACTGAGCAGTACAGCTTCAACACTGGAGCAGTACAGCTTCAACACTGGAGCAGTACAGCTTCAACACTGGAGCAGTACAGCTTCAACACTGGAGCAGTACAGCTTCAACACTGGAGCAGTACAGCTTCAACACTGGAGCAGTACAGCTTCAACACTGGAGCAGTACAGCTTCAACACTGGAGCAGTACAGCTTCAACACTGGAGCAGTACAGCTTCAACACTGGAGCAGTACAGCTTCAACACTGGAGCAGTACAGCTTCAACACTGGAGCAGTACAGCTTCAACACTGGAGCAGTACAGCTTCAACACTGGAGCAGTACAGCTTCAACACTGGAGCAGTACAGCTTCAACACTGGAGCAGTACAGCTTCAACACTGGAGCAGTACAGCTTCAACACTGGAGCAGTACAGCTTCAACACTGGAGCAGTACAGCTTCAACACTGGAGCAGTACAGCTTCAACACTGGGCAGTACAGCTTCAACACTGGAGCAGTACAGCTTCAACACTGGAGCAGTACAGCTTCAACACTGGGGCAGTACAGCTTCAACACCTGAGCAGTACAGCTTCAACACTGGAGCAGTACAGCTTCAACACTGGACAGTACAGCTTCAACACTGGAGCAGTACAGCTTCAACACTGGAGCAGTACAGCTTCAACACTGGAGCAGTACAGCTTCAACACTGGAGCAGTACAGCTTCAACACTGGAGCAGTACAGCTTCAACACTGGAGCAGTACAGCTTCAACACTGGAGCAGTACAGCTTCAACACTGGAGCAGTACAGCTTCAACACTGGAGCAGTACAGCTTCAACACTGGAGCAGTACAGCTTCAACACTGGAGCAGTACAGCTTCAACACTGGAGCAGTACAGCTTCAACACTGACGCAGTACAGCTTCAACACTGGCGCAGTACAGCTTCAACACTGGAGCAGTACAGCTTCAACACTGACGCAGTACAGCTTCAACACTGGAGCAGTACAGCTTCAACACTGAGCAGTACAGCTTCAACACTGAGCAGTACAGCTTCAACACTGGAGCAGTACAGCTTCAACACTGGAGCAGTACAGCTTCAACACCTGAGCAGTACAGCTTCAACACTGGAGCAGTACAGCTTCAACACCTGAGCAGTACAGCTTCAACACTGGAGCAGTACAGCTTCAACACTGTAGCAGTACAGCTTCAACACCTGAGCAGTACAGCTTCAACACTGGAGCAGTACAGCTTCAACACCTGAGCAGTACAGCTTCAACACTGGAGCAGTACAGCTTCAACACTGGAGCAGTACAGCTTCAACACTGGAGCAGTACAGCTTCAACATTGGAGCAGTACAGCTTCAACACTGGCGCAGTACAGCTTCAACACTGGAGCAGTACAGCTTCAACACTGGAGCAGTACAGCTTCAACACTGGAGCAGTACAGCTTCAACACTGGAGCAGTACAGCTTCAACACTGAAGCAGTACAGCTTCAACACTGAGCAGTACAGCTTCAACACTGGAGCAGTACAGCTTCAACACTGGAGCAGTACAGCTTCAACACTGGAGCAGTACAGCTTCAACACTGGAGCAGTACAGCTTCAACACCTGAGCAGTACAGCTTCAACACTGGAGCAGTACAGCTTCAACACTGGAGCAGTACAGCTTCAACACTGGAGCAGTACAGCTTCAACACTGGAGCAGTACAGCTTCAACACTGGCGCAGTACAGCTTCAACACTGGAGCAGTACAGCTTCAACACTGGAGCAGTACAGCTTCAACACTGGAGCAGTACAGCTTCAATACTGAAGCAGTACAGCTTCAACACTGGAGCAGTACAGCTTCAACACTGGAGCAGTACAGCTTCAACACTGGAGCAGTACAGCTTCGACACTGGAGCAGTACAGCTTCAACACTGGAGCAGTACAGCTTCAACACTGGAGCAGTACAGCTTCAACACTGAAGCAGTACAGCTTCAACACTGGAGCAGTACAGCTTCAACACTGAAGCAGTACAGCTTCAACACTGGAGCAGTACAGCTTCAACACTGGAGCAGTACAGCTTCAACACTGGAGCAGTACAGCTTCAACACTGGAGCAGTACAGCTTCAACACTGGAGCAGTACAGCTTCAACACTGACGCAGTACAGCTTCAACACTGGCGCAATACAGCTTCAACACTGGAGAAGTACAGCTTCAACACTGACGCAGTACAGCTTCAACACTGGAGCAGTACAGCTTCAACACTGACGCAGTACGGCTTCAACACCTGAGCAGTACAGCTTCAACACTGGAGCAGTACAGCTTCAACACTGAAGCAGTACAGCTTCAACACCTGAGCAGTACAGCTTCAACACTGGAGCAGTACAGCTTCAACACCTGAGCAGTACAGCTTCAACACCTGAGCAGTACAGCTTCAACACTGTAGCAGTACAGCTTCAACACCTGAGCAGTACAGCTTCAACACTGGAGCAGTACAGCTTCAACACCTGAGCAGTACAGCTTCAACACTGGAGCAGTACAGCTTCAACACTGGAGCAGTACAGCTTCAACACTGGAGCAGTACAGCTTCAACATTGGAGCAGTACAGCTTCAACACTGGCGCAGTATAGCTTCAACACTGGAGCAGTACAGCTTCAACACTGGAGCAGAACAGCTTCAACACTGGAGCAGTACAGCTTCAACACTGGAGCAGTACAGCTTCAACACTGGAGCAGTACAGCTTCAACACTGGAGCAGTACAGCTTCAACACTGGAGCAGTACAGCTTCAACACTGGAGCAGTACAGCTTCGACACTGGAGCAGTACAGCTTCAACACTGGAGCAGTACAGCTTCAACACTGGAGCAGTACAGCTTCAACACCTGAGCAGTACAGCTTCAACACCTGAGCAGTACAGCTTCAGCACTGGAGCAGTACAGCTTCAACACTGGAGCAGTACAGCTTCGACACTGGAGCAGTACAGCTTCAACACTGGAGCAGTACAGCTTCAACACTGGAGCAGTACAGCTTCAATACCTGAGCAGTACAGCTTCAACACCTGAGCAGTACAGCTTCAGCACTGGAGCAGTACAGCTTCAACACTGGAGCAGTACAGCTTCAGCACTGGAGCAGTACAGCTTCAACACTGGAGCAGTACAGCTTCAACACTGGAGCAGTACAGCTTCAACACTGGAGCAGTACAGCTTCAACACTGGAGCAGTACAGCTTCAACACTGGAGCAGTACAGCTTCAACACTGGAGCAGTACAGCTTCAACACTGGAGCAGTACAGCTTCGACACACAACGTTATTGCCTCACTGAATATATTCTCGGCTTCTATTCAATAATCATTGCGTACCGCCGATGTGATAGTTAATGCATAAATCTTAATTATATATTATAATTAATACGATCCTAAATTATCTTAATATAATAACGAGGCCTTCCCGGAAGTCAATAAATAATTACTCGTGTATTAAGGCATCACCGGGGAGGTAATCAGCCTCCTTGAGTGTGGAGGAGGAGTCGGAGGCTGATTGTTTCCTCACAACAAGTACGGGAGATCCTCATCTTGACAGCGATCTCGTCAACTACTGGCAAGTGCCTTGTTTACGTCACTGTAGACCAGCCCATTCTTATTAGTGTGTTGTATGAGGCAGCTTAGCGACATGAGGCAGCTTAGCGACATGAGGCAGCTTAGCGACATGAGACAGCTTAGCGACATGAGGCAGCTTAGCGACATGAGGCAGCTTAGCGACATGAGGCAGCTTAGCGACATGAGGCAGCTTAGCGACATGAGGCAGCTTAGCGACATGAGGCAGCTTAGCGACATGAGGCAGCTTAGCGACATGAGGCAGCTTAGTGACATGAGGCAGCTTAGCGACATGAGGCAGCTTACACATGGTGTTCTCCCCCCCCCCCTCCTATTCCAATCGCAACAATTCTAACACCACAACAGCTAGGCTGTTCGTTTACAACTAATCCCAGGATGGAGAAAGTTATATAAATCAATTATAAATTCAATAAGAAAACCTAACAATAAATCTCCCATGATGAAAAGAGACCTTGCTCTAGCAATACACTAACAATGTTAGTCCCAAGTGTGTGAGATATATTTATGTGGAAATAGAAACTTGTCAACCGCTTTACCAGTCAAAACTAATTCATCCAGTCCACTTTCTTAACCAGTAAATTTAAAATCTATATAAGTAAAAATGGAAATGTTCATTTGTTCAAAATCGCTAATCTCCGAATGTTCTTCACCAATTACTTTGAAATTTTCACACAACGTTCCATTTGCATGCGAGCAGGTTTTCATATGCATACTATATAGATGTCACGTCTGTGACGGGGGGGGGGGGATTAGCTTTTTTGAAAAACTGTTTTTCATGTGAGGGAAATTTTTGAAACCTCTTTACCGATTGCTTTGAAATTTTGACACAACGTTGCAATTGAATAGGCGCGTGTTTTTCTTTACCTACTATATATATGCCTTACCTGTGACAGGAAAAAACATGTTTTTTTATGAAACAGCGCCATCTGTTTCACGTAAGAGCAACACACGCTATTCTAAATATGTTACAATTCCATTTCGATCCTTCTAATTGCATTGACAAATTGAATTTTCATTGATTTCGATATTTTTTCATTTTGATTTAGTTATTTTTTGTGACATTGCATTGGAATTGAGCTGTGCTTTTTACCATACCGTTCATTTCGTAAGTATAGATGCGACTCCTGTGAGAGGTAAAAACATGCTTTAATAAAAAAAAAACGCACCATCTGATGCACGTAAGAGGAACACACGCTTACTAAATATGTTAAGAATCAATTTCAGTGCTTCCGATTTCATTGACTAATTGATTTTTCATTGATGTAATTATTTTCTGTGACATTGTGTGGAAACTGAGCTTGTTGTTTACCATACCGTTCATTTCGTGAGTATAGTTTTTTTCTCATTTTTTGTTTAACTGTTTTTTTTTATATTTCAGTGATGGGAACATCAGATCATTTGATGTTCCCAATTTTCTGATGGGAACATCAGATCATTTGGGAATGAATTGGACGAGGGAGTTGGGAATGGTGGGGAGGATAAGGAGACGGGGGAGTTGGGGAAGATGGGGAGGACAAAGGGAACAGGGGAGTGGGGTATGGTGGAGAGGATGAGGGGACGAGGGAGGGGGGAATGGTATGGAGGACAAGGGGGCGGGGGAGATGGTGGGAAGGACAAGGGACAGGGGAGTGGAATATGGATGGGAGGACAAGGGGATGGGGAAGGGAGGGAATGGTGGGGAGGACTGCGAGACAGGGGGAAGGTTGATGTGGCTCAGCAACGCACATGCCTTGCTGAGCCACAGCAACGCGTGGCTGGGAACAGCTAGTTATAAATAAATTAAAATAAAATACAATTTAAATTATTTTCCTCCCACAAGTTTATGGGAGTCTTTGTATCTTTAAGAGGCCTCAAGGCTGAGTGGACATAGCTTGTGGTTTGTAGTCCTCAGGGTCCCGGTTCGATCCCCGGCGGAGGCGGAAACAAATGGGCAATGTTTCTTTCACCCTGATGTACCTGTTCAACTAGCAGTAAATAGGAACCGGGGAGCTAGACAGCTTCTCTTGGCTGCTTCCTGGGGATGTGTGTGTGTTAACATTAGGATTAAGGACTTGCCCGAAACGCTACACGTGATGGTGGCTGTACGCGAATGTAAGAACTCTTGTATAAAAAAATCACAATAAGTCTGGGCTTCTCATTCACAGAGTCTCAGTCTCCCAACACGTTAATATGTAGTTCCAACCATAGATTATGTTGTATAAATTGAATTGATTA
>WNGS01098449.1:0-21619 GCA_020271785.1 Procambarus virginalis
TATATATATATATATATATTATATATATATATATATATATATATATATATATATATATATATATATATACACCTCTTACTGAAGACCATGCTGGAAAAAGTTGTTAATCTCTCCCTCAACGAGTGCCAGTGGAAACAAGCCACTCTTCCTGTTAGGCTCGGTGGCTTGGGTGTCCGCACTGCCACCCAAATTGCTGTCCCAGCCTTCCTGTCTTCCTCCTCAGCATCAGATGACCTGGTTAAGAAATTCTACCTGACACCCTCAGTGATGTAGCAGGGATACAGGACCCCCACTACACGGAATGCGACACGAAATGGGGTGCCATGGCAGACCCAGCACTCAGACCAGCCATGCCGAAAGCCAAGAAACAATCCAGTTGGGACAGCCCCATTGCAGACAAAGAAGCCACAGCTTTGCTGGAGGCAGCAACAACCCCCAGTGATCGTGCACGCCTCACAGCTGTGCAGGCTCCCCATGCAGGGGACTTCCTTTTGGCAGTCCCTATGTCTGCGACAGGCACACGTCTTGATCCGCAGGAGCTCCGTATTGCAGTCGCTCTCCGTCTTGCTGCCCCTATCCACACTGTTCATAGGTGTATTTGCGGTGAGGCAGATGCTGACGAATATGGATTGCATGGCCTGCACTGTGGAAAATCTGGTGGTTGGCACACTAGACACGACGAAGTAAACGACATCATTAAAAGAAGCCTTGCCTCTGCCCAGTGTCCAGCGGAGAGAGAGCCCCGCAACCTTCTGAACCGTGACTCTGTTAGCTTTGCCGGCCGACCAGACGGAATCACACTGCGTCCGTGGAAGGGTGGCAGACAGTTGGCATGGGACTATACTTGCGTATCCACCCTGGCAGCCACATACATCAACCTCTCTGCCGGCACAGCAGGAGCCGCGGCGACACACAGAGAAAGAGACAAGTCAGCCAAGTATAGGCAATTAGATCATCGGTACAACTTCGTTCAATAGGGTCTGAGACCCTAGGCCCATGGGGAGAGAGTGCAAGAAGGTTTCTAAAGGATCTTGGTTCCAAGCTCATTGACACCACAAGAGACCCTAGAGCGGCAGGTTTTCTCTTTCAGCGCCTCAGTGTCGCGATCCAGAGGGGGAATGCTCGCTGCATCCTCGGTTCCTGCCCAACGTCGGAGGAGTTCGAGGAAATCTACAGCCTCTAGGAAGCGAACTATTTTTGTGTCCTCTTAATGCTCATTTTTGTATACAATCAGATATGTAACTGTATAACCATGCTTAATAAAGTGTACACCATAAAAAAGGGGGGTGGTAGGAGAAGCGAACACCCTCATGTATCAGAGTTAAATGGCAAGTTTTCCCTGAATGCTCTGTGTTCCCTTCTCTGAGGCTGTGGGTCCCTATAATTGCACCAGAGGTGGTACCCCCCTATTATATATATATATATATATATATATAATATATATATATATATATATATATATATATATATATATATATATATAATTTCTGTGGGCATCATGCCATCGGCTGGGATGTGAGGACAAAGGTGTGTGTGTGTGTTAGTCTTCTTCAGAGTAGACAACATATGGAATGCATTAGGCAGTGATGTGGTGGAGGCTGCTCCACACACCACAGTTTAGGGACCAGTAGGCTCGGGAATCTGTACACTAGTTGACTGACAGTTGAGAGGCGGGACCAAAGAGCCAGAGCTCAACCCCCGCGTGCACGCACGCGCGCGCACACACACTGTAGTAGCAGCAACATGGGTTACACACACACATGTTGGCCGGAGAGTGAATGTGTGGTGTTAACAGCGTGTTATGTATGCCACACACACACACACCGTCCCACTGGCTTCTCTCTGACCTTCCCGCCAACATCTCCCGCCATTATGTCGGCGGTGGACGCAGGTGTGGAGCCTGGCCTTCAGGGTGTGTGGGCGGCCAGGAATCTCTCTACTCTCAGCCGTTGTATTTCCTCTGTCTTTTGTAGAGTATCGCCAGGTTTACCTGCCTCGTTTAGACGTCTACTTATCCATTAATCATATTCATGCCGGTTGGTACGTCTGCTGAATTAGGCTCTAAAAAAGGGCTCGAACCACGGCCCCGCGTGTGTGAGGGAGAAGGTGTATCCACTCAGCTCTTTCAGGGAAGTAGTGAGGAAGCTCTGACTGTCGTGGACGGATCACTACTTGACACACTGTTGAACTCTCCCGTCCACACTTATACAGGTAAAGTGAGGCACTACAACACACAGGGTACAGTGTAGCACCACAACACACAGGGTACAGTGTAGCACCACAACACACAGGGTACAGTGTAGCACAACAACACACGAGGTACAGTGTAGCACAACAACACACAGGGTACAGTGTAGCACAACACACAGGGTACAGTGTAGCACAACACACAGGGTACAGTGTAGCACAACACACAGGGTACAGTGTAGCACAACAAACACAGGGTACAGTGTAGCACAACACACAGGGTACAGTGTAGCACAACAACACACGAGGTACAGTGTAGCACTACAACACACAGGGTACAGTGTAGCACAACACACAGGGTACAGTGTAGCACAACACACAGGGTACAGTGTAGCACAACAACACACGAGGTACAGTGTAGCACTACAACACACAGGGTACAGTGTAGCACAAACACAGGGTACAGTGTAGCACCACAACACACAGGGTACAGTGTAGCACCACAACACACAGGGTACAGTGTAGCACCACAACAACACAGGGTACAGTGTAGCACAACAACACACAGGGTACAGTGTAGCACAACAACACACAGGGTACAGTGTAGCACAACACACAGGGTACAGTGTAGCACAACACACAGGGTACAGTGTAGCACTACAACACACAGGGTACAGTGTAGCACTACAACACACAGGGTACAGTGTAGCACAACACACAGGGTACAGTGTAGCACCACAACACACGAGGTACAGTGTAGCACCACAACACACAGGGTACAGTGAGGCACCACAACACACGAGGTACAGTATAGCACCACAACACACGAGGTACAGTGTAGCACCACAACACACAGGGTACAGTGTAGCACCACAACACACAGGGTACAGTGTAGCACCACAACACACAAGGTACAGTGTAGCACCACAACACACAGGGTACAGTGTAGCACCACAACACATAGGGTACAGTGTAGCACCACAACACACAGGGTACAGTGTAGCACCACAACACACAGGGTACAGTGTAGCACCACAACACACAAGGTACAGTGTAGCACCACAACACACAGGGTACAGTGTAGCACCACAACACATAGGTACAGTGTAGCACCACAACACACAGGGTACAGTGTAGCACCACAACACACAGGGTACATTGTAGCACCACAACACACAGGGTACAGTGTAGCACCCACCACACAGGGTACAGTGTAGCACCACAACAACAGGGTACAGTGGTGAGGTACAGTGTAGCACCACAACACACAGGGTACAGTGTTGAGATACAGTGTAGCACCACACCTCTGTCTTTTGTAGAGTATCGCCAGGTTTACCTGCCTCGTTTTAGACGTCTACTTATCCATTAATATATTCATGCCGTTTTGTACGCGTCTGCTGGAATTATGCCTAAAATAGGGCTCGAACCACGGGCCCCGCGTGGTGAGTGAGAAGGTGTATCCAATCAGCTCTTTTCAGGGAAGTAGTGGAATGCTCGACGTACGTGGAGGTAACTACTTGACACACTGTTGTGAAAACTTCTTCCCGTCCACCACTTATAAGTAAAGTGAGGCACTACAACACACAGGGTACAGTGTTAGCACCACAACACACAGGGTACAGTGTTGCACCACTACAACAACACACGGGGTACAGTGTAGCACAACAACACACGCGGTACAGTGTAGCACAACAACACACAGGGTACAGTGTAGCACAACACACAGGGTACAGTGTAGCACAACAACACACACAGGGTACAGTTGTTCACAACAACACAGGGTACAGGTGTTTAGCACACAACACACCAGGGTACAGTGTAAGCACAACCACAGGGTACAGTTGTAGCACACAAACACGAGGTACAGTGTCAGAATACAACACTTACAGGGTTACAGTGTAGCACAACACACAGGGTTTAAGTGTAGCACCACACACAGGTACAGTGTAGCACAACAACCACGAGGTACAGTGTAAGCACTACAAACACAGATACAGTGTAGCACCAACAGGGACAGTGTAGCACCAACAACACACAGGGTACAGTGTAGAACCACAACACACAGGGTACAGTGTAGCCCACAACAACCAGGTGTACAGGTGTACGCACAAACAACACAAGGGTCAGTTGGCAGCACACACAAACAAAGGTTCCTACACAGCTTGTTAGCACAACATCCATGTACATCGAGCTCACGCGCTACATCTCACACATGGGCTTCACAGTTGTCAGTAATATCACCACACAGCCGTTGCTACAGTGTAGTCTACACTACAACCACAAAGGGTACAGTGTAGCACAACACCCAGGGTACCCAGTGTGCATCACATTACTACACCCCACACCGCATTCGGTACAGTTGTTTAGCTCTCCCCACCCCACACCCACACAGTGGCTACCGCTGACCCGGCACCACACCCACACATGTGAGCGTGTACAGTTATAGCAACAACACACAGACCTGGTACACAGTGTCCAGCACCACACACACACAGCGGTGGCTAGCTGTCCTTTGCACCATAACCACACAGGGCTTACAGTTCCTCTGTCTCCAGCATCCACTCATACACACCACACCCCCCCGAGTCTACAGTGTTAGCACCTACAACACACATGACGGCCCCTACCATGTGTCGCACCTCAAACCACATACGGGTACATGTGTCGCTACCCACAAACACACATGGGTACTGTTGTAGGCACCACAACTACAATAGGGTACAGTTTTGTCAGCACCACTTCACACACACATATTATCGGTTGTCAGTGTCCAGACACACAACACACACGCTGTACACGTCTGCTAGCACCCCAAACTGTCCTCATAGCCCCGGCTACAGTATGTGTCATGCCACTCACAACACACAGCTGGTTAACAGTCTGTAGCACCCCACAACACAAAGGGTACATCTCTTGTTACGCTACAAAACTTCACACAGGGTGACAGTGTCTTTAGCACCACCAATACCACCACAGGGTACGCTGTAGACCACATCACCACAATTGGGTACTAGGGTGAGGCTACAGTTGTCCGCACCCAACACCACAGTTGTCTACAGTTTGTTGAGGATTACAGGTCCTACTTACTCACCAACCCCACACCAGGCTTTTTTTTTTTTCTTTACTTTCCTTCATTCGTTTGCCCCACCCTCTCCTTCGCTACACGTGCCTAGCACCACAACCCATAACACTCCTGCTTTTCCTTTGGTCACTAGTTGCTCATGCATCTCCCCACCCCCATACATAACAGGGCCCATAACCAAGTGTCTTCATATCCACCACCTTCCCACAACACCAGTTGTTTACATGTCGCCCCCATCCACGCATAAACAGTACCCACACATATTCGGTTTGTCACACAGTCGTTTGACACCCCCATCCTAACACAACCAACCGCGGTACAACACAGTTCGCTTGAGGGAAAGTCTTGTTCAGCCACCACGAACACACGAGGTACAGCGCGCTTCCAGCACACAACACCACAGCTGGTACCAGTGTTTTTTTGCATTTTCGGTATTCAGTTTCAGCATTATCTTCAACACAACGGGTAACAGAGCCTTAGCACCCTACACACACCATCCAGTGGTCTGACACCCAGTGTAGCCACTAACACCACCTCAGTCGGTACCCCCCATGGCTATCTTATTGACACGAACAACTATTAGCTGCCCTACGTGAGCCCATTCCAACAACACTACAGTTTTTTTCCCTCGCTACAGTTGTTGCACCACAACACACAGGTACAGTGTAGCCACACAACACTACCAGGGTCTAGTTGTCAGCAATACAACAACACGGGTACCAGTCCGTTAGCACCACAAACACAATCAGCTAGGACAGTGTTGCTTACCACAACCACACAGGGCTACAGTGGTGCTCACAACCACACAGGGTACGTGTAGCACCACAACACACAGTGTGGTTACATGTGTTGCTACCCACAACCACATGTCGGGTTTACACAGTTGAGCACCACAACACACAGGCGTGGATGCAGTGTCCACGCAACACAACACACAGCTGCTGCCAGTGTTGACGTGTACAGTCGCACACACACACAGGGTACAGTGTTGAGCATACCACCTGTAGCACCAAAAACATAGGGCTATCCCTCAGTGTGCTTGAGTAGCACTTGTTTCTTTTTAGCCACCATCAACCTACACCGGGTACCAGGTGTTGGATAATGCGTGTACCCGCACCACACAAAACATTTCACCCCCCACCGCGTTACAATGTAGCACAACAACACCAATGGGTAAGTTGTCGCACTACAACACATCAGGGTACCCGGTCTGCATCCCACAACAAACAAAAGGGTCAACCAGTGTTGCCACCACATCACACAGTGTCACCAGTGTAGCACCTTACAACACACCACGTGTTACAGTGTTGCTACCACAACACAGCGGTACAGTGTAGCATACAAACACATAGGGTTCCATGTAGCACCACAACACATAAGCCTGGTATCCCGCCCTGCTCAGCACCCACAACATCACACAGGGTACGTGCTGCTTGCATCCACTGTTACCCACCAGGGTACTCAGCTGTCAGCACCATCACCACACAAAGCGCAGCCAAGTGTCCAGCCCCACTCCCCCCCACGGTACACTCCACGTCCCTCCCACTCTACATGGTACCATACCCCAGCGTTACCACTCCCCACCTGAGGCCATTTTCCACATCCCTTTCCTTGGTTATCCACCCACTACCATTTTTTGGTCACCAATACCCAGGCCCCCATCCCTCAGGCCCGACGCACTCCCAGTGCGACCCCCACCTTCCCCACTGGCCTACCCACCACGCACACGGCCGATACCACCCACAGGCCATACCATACCAGGCACTCACTCACAGGTTTTACCACTTTCTCCCAGGTGATCACTATGCCAGTATCACAACTCCATCCCCGGCTACCCACTCATATTGGCCACACTCCTTTTTGGTACCAACCCTCCCAGGTCAGTCACATGTTTCCCCCACTGACATGGCACCTCCTATTTGCTCCTGTGGGACACCACTAACAAGGCACCTACCCCCTCAAGGGTACTTCACCCTGCCCCGGCACTCAGCTTCTCACAGCGGACCCTCCCTTTCCCGGTACCATCTCCGTGGTACCACCCACCCTCCCCAGGCAATGCCAAGGTACCACTCACCTCCTCTGGCTACCGTCCCTCTGGTAACACTTCCCAGTTTGTACTTCCACTCCCAGGGACCACTCCATGGTACCCTCCCAAGGGTACCACTACAGGTACAACTCCCAGCCCCAATCCCAACACAAGGAATACCACTCCCAGGTAACACTCCCGGGCACCACTCCCAGGCACCATCCCAGGAACATCCCGGCACCACTCCAGGGAACACTCCCAGGCACCCACTTCCCAGGCACACTACTCCCAGCCACCACTCCCAGGCATCACTCCAAGGCATTACTCCCAGCATCACTTCTAGCATCTCTCCCAGGCATCATTCCCAGGCACCACTCCCAGGAAAACTCCAGGCACACTCCAGGAACACTCCAGGATACCACTCCCATGCACCACTCCCAGGCACCACATCCCAGGACCACTCGCAGGCCCCACACCCGGTACCACTCCCAGGAACACTCCCAGGTCCACACCCAGGTACCACGCCCAGGCACCAATCCCTGCACCATCCAGGTACCCACCCAGGCACCACTCCCATCACCACACCAGGTACCACACCCAGGCCACCACTCCCAGCACCACTCCCCAGGCACCACCCAGGTACCACTACCAGGCACACTCCCAGACAATCATGGCACCCACTCCCGGCAACACTCCCAGGGACCACTCCCAGGCACCACTGCCAGGCCAACCCACTCCCCAGGCACCACTCCCACGGCACCATCCCAGTCACCACTACCGCCACCTCCAGGCCCAACACTCCCAGGCACCAACTCCCAGGTACCACTCCCTGGCACCACTCCCAGGCACCCCCCAAAACCCCATGGACCTACTCCCCCAGGCAACCCACCCTGGTACCATCCCCAGGTACCACTCCCAGGGACCACTCCAGGGCACCACCCCCAGGTACCACTCCCAGGTACCACTATAGACCCCATCTAGCAGAAACCACTGTACCACTCCCAGGCACCACTCCCAGGGACCACTCCAAGGCACGCTCCCGGTTCCCTCAGGGAACACTCCACAGGACCACTCCATGGTACCTCCCAGTACCACGCCCAGGTACCAATCCCCAGGTCACTCCCGGCACCAGCACTACAGGGACCACTCCCAGGGACCACTCACGGCACCACTCCCAGGCAACCACTCCCAGGCACAACTCCCAGGCACCACTCCAGGCACCACTCCCAGGAACCACACCAGCACACTCGCAGGCACCACAAACAGGTACCACTCCCAGGCAACACTCCCAGAGTACCACAACCATGGTACACTCCCAGGCACACACTCCCGGCACCACTCCCAGGTACCACACCCAGGCCACACTCCCAGGCCACACACCCAGGTACCACACCCAGGCATCACTCCCAGGTTACCACCCAGGTAACACTCCAGGCGTCACCACACCCAGGTAACCACACCCAAGGCCCAACCACACTCCAAGTTACCACTCCCAGGCACACTCCCAGGTACACTCCCAAGTACACCTCCAGGTACACTCCCAGATACACCTCCAGGTACACCCCCAGGTACCCCCCAGGTAACTCCCCAGGAAACTCCCAGGACCACTCCAGGCGCCACACCAGGCACCATCTCCCAGGTAACCATCTCTCCCAGGCATCATTCCCAGGCACCACTCCCAGGTACCCACCCAGGACCACTCCCAGTACCACTCCTAGCACCACTCCCAGGTAAAACTCCCAGGCACCACGCCCTGGTACCACTCCCAGGTACCACACCCAGGCACCACTCCCAGGCACCACACCCAGGTACCACACCACCACAACCCGGCACCATCCAGGCCACCACACCCAGCACCACTCCAAGGCACCACACCCGGTACCACTCCCATGTACACACCAGGCATCACTCCCAGGTACCACTCCTAGGCACCACTCCCAGGCACCCCCCCAGGCACCACACCCAGGTACCACACCACCAGGAACCACACCCATGTAACCACTCCCTGGTACACTCCCAGGTACCACACAGGTACCCATCCCAGTACCACTCCCCGGCTACCACTACCAGGTACACACTCAAGGTTACCACTCCAGACCACTCCCTGGCAACACTCCCAGGACCACTCCAGGTACCACTCCCAAGGTACACTCCCAGGCACGACTCCCAGGTACCACTCCCAGGTCCCACTCCCTGGTACCACTCCCATGTACCACTCCCACGGTACCACTCCAGGGACCACTCACCAGGTACCCATCCCAGCACCACCCATGTACCACTCCCAGGTACCACACCCAGGCACCACACCAGGTAAACAATACCGGCTACCAACTCCCAGGGACCATACGGCACACTCCAGGTACACTCCACTGGTACACTCCCAGGTACCACTCCAGGCACCACTCCCAGGTACGACTCCCTGGTAACACTCCCAGTACCACTCCAGTACCACTCCCAGCACCAATACCCTGGCTACCACTACAGAGGCATCCCTCCCAGGTACCACTCCCTGGCACCACTCCCAGGCACCACTCCAGGTCCACTCCCAGGTACACTCCCAGGTACCAATCCCAGGCAACCACTCCAGGCACCCCTCCATGGCACCACTCCATGCGTACCACCCCAGGTACCACTCCCATGCACCACTCAAGGCACACTCCTGGCATCCACTCACAGGTACCACTCCCAATGCACCACGCAAGGCACCACTCCTGAACCACTCCCTGGTACCACTCCCAGGCCAACAATTCCCAGGTCCCAATCCCTGGAAACACTCACGGTACCATCCCAGGGTTTTTTTTTTTTCCACTCCAGGTACACTCCCGGTACACCATCCCAGTGTACCCAACTCCCAGGGACCACTCCCAGGTACCACTCATTCGGTACCACTCACAGGACACATCCGGGGTACTCCCTGAGGTACTCACTCCCAGGTACTCCCTCCCAGGTACCCACTACCAGTTACCACCCATCCGGTACCAATCCCAGGTACCACTCCCTGGAACCACTTCCTCAGGCACCCTCCCAGGTACCTCCCAGGTACCACTACGGCACCCTCCCAGGTACACTCCCTGGTACCCTCCCAGGTACACTCCCAGGACCACTACATGACCACTCCCAGGTACCACTCCGAGGTACCACTCGCCAGGCACCACTCCCAGTCCACCACTCCCAGTCACCACTCCCATGTACACTCCCAGGCACCACTCCCAGGTACCACTCCCATGTACCTCTCCCTTGTACCACTCCCAGGCACACTCCCAGGTCACCACTCATGGTACCACTCCCAGGCACCACCCCAGGCACCATCCCAGGCACCACCCCAGGTACCACTCCCAGGCACCACTCCAGGTACCACTCCCAGGGGTACCTCCCCAGGTCCACTCCCAGGTACACTCCCATGTAACCACTCCCAGCCAACACTCCCGGCACCACTCCCAGGGACCACCCCTGGTACACTCCCACTGGTACACCACCCCTGATACACTCTCCAGGCACCTACTCTGTACACTCCAGGCACCACTCCAGGTACCACTTCACAGGCACCACTCCCTGGTTACCACTCACAGGCTACCACTCCCAGGTACCAATCCCAGGCACCACTCCCAGGTACACTCCAGGCACCACTCCCAGGTACCACCACAGGCACCACTCCCATGTACCACTCAGGTACCACTCCCTGGTACCACTCCCAGCGCACCACTCCCATTCCCACTCCATTGTACCACTCCCTGGTTATACCACTCACAGGCACCAATCCCAGGTACCAATCCATGGTACCACCCCCGGTACACTCCATGTGTACACTCCATGTGTACACTCCAGGCACACACTCCTGGGTACCACTCCAGGTAAAACTCCCAGGTACAAGTCACAGTTAACACTCCCATGGCACCACCCCAGGCACCCCTCCCAGGCACCATCCAAGGCACCACTCCCAGGTACCACTCCCAGGCCCCACTCAAGGTACCCACTCCAGGTACACTCCCAGGCACCACTCCAGGTACCACTCCCAGGCACCACTCCCAGGTACACTCCCAGGTACCACTCCCAGGTACCACTCCTAGGCACCACTCCCAGGCACCATCCCAGGCACCACCCCAGGCACACCACAGGCCCCACTCCAGGCAACACTCCCAGGTACCACTCCCCGGAAAAACCCCAGGTACCACTCATGGTACCACTCCAGGTACCCCTCCAGGCACAACTCCCACGTGTACCACTACAAGTACCACTCCAAGTACCACTCCCAGGTACCACTCCCAGGTAACACTCCCGGGCACCACTCCCAGTACCATCCCTGGTACCACTCCCAGGTACCACTCCCTGGTACGACTCCCAGGTACCACATCCCAGGCACCACTCCCAGGTACCACTACGTGACACCTACCATGACCACTTCCAAGGTACCACCCCGGTACCCTCCCAGGTACCACACCTGACCACTCCCAGGTACCATCCTGGTACACTCCCAGGCACCACTCCATGGCACCACTCCAGGTACCACTCCAGGTACCACTCCCTGGTCCCACTCCCTGCACCACTCCCAGGTACACTCCCAGGTACACTCCCAGGTACACTCCCAGGGTACCCGCCTGGTACCACTCCAGGTACCACTCAGGCACCCACTCCCTGGTCCACTCCCAGGTACCACTCCTAGGCACCACTCCCAGGCACCACTCACAGGCACAAATCCCAGGGACCACTCCCAGGTACCACTACGGGCGGGACTTTCTACGCAAGTATTGACTAAGGTATGCGGCTAGCAGTGTTGCCAACCACCGACACAAGGCTCCCCCACTCCCCAGGGTCCCAACATCTCAACACAATACACCTCTCACTCAGCTCAGCAACAATCCTCTCCCCCCCCAAATCCCCCCCCCGGCCCGTTCCCTCCTTCCACTCTAAACTTCATATAAAGTCTCACAACTATCAAAACCTAACTACATATATACGACTTATTCAGATCATATTAGCAAAAATGTTACCGGAAATCTGCATAACGAACTGGTAAGGTCATGGGGTGAGGTTGAATAGCCTTCCACCTTAAAGTTCTCATGTCAGCCCAATCACACGGCAGTGTAATGATCCCCAGTAGGCCAATCACCACGGCTGCTTCGCAGGGGGAAAACACAATATTTCATCTTAAAGAGTAAACCAGTCTCCCAGGAGTGTCAAGCAGTTCCATTGAGTCTTTTAGCTTGCAGCGATTCAAGAGAACCTGAGGCTGGTGGTGTTACACAACACTGTGGTCCAGGTCTTGACCAACACCCAGTGCTCGCGCACACACGCGCACACGCAAGGATATATGTAGTATGCGTTAGAGTGACAGGGAACACTAGGCGAGAGTCAGCAAATTAAGACAACCAAAAGTTAGAGTGGGGAGGCGGGGTCAAGAGCTAACAGCTCGATAATGCAGGCACAAAAAAAACTGAAACAGAACAACGCACGTGCACGCACGCATGCACGCACCGCGCACGCACACACACACACAATACTTCTCACTCTATATCGTACAGTAATTTACACAGTTGAGAGAGGGACCCATGAGCCGAAGCTAACCCCCACAAGCAACATACTAGGCTGAGTGTAAAGCCACACACAGAAGACCCAGAGCGCGACTGATATGGATTGGGAAATACAACTATGACACCATACATAATAGAGCAGCTTCTCTTGCCTGCAGGAAGAGCTAACTGTGATCAGGAGTGACTTAAACCGTGGGAAGATAGACGGGAAAAAATAGAGAAAAACGACACAGAGGGACAGAACGGAGCATCTAAACATTAGACGTAGGCGGACCAGCTAATTTATTCCCACATGTCAAGGGCTCCACAAGGAATGAGAGTGATTTTTTTTTGTGTTTCAAAGTATCATAATAGGCGGAGAGGTCATCGGTGAAGGCTGAAGTATAGATTCGTGGGAATGACAGTGGCTCGGTATGACAGTTAAGTCTAGGTTGGGCATGTGTCCGATTTATCTGGAATCCCGACAGAGTTTGAGAGAATAATTGAAAGTTCGGCATGCTATAGCTGTACGCGGGTATTCGCCTCTTTGTCAGGGTTTTTCTGCTGTTCAACGTGTTGCTGCGAGTTCTTCACATATGTGTTCACCCTATTATGGATGTCTATAGTGCATGAACTGTGAGCACTTTTTGTATGTGTCCACTACTGTCTTCTCTGGTGGCATGGCAAATACAACAAAAGGTTGTTCTGTTTCCGTTACTGTCTTGTGATCTATTTCATTCTATCTTAATAATCACGAATTATTAATTCGTTGGGGAAAGTTTTTTATTTCCACCTATACATATATTATCACCCCTCTCTCTCGAGATAGACTTCGTTCTTCTCCTCCGTTGTTTTTTTTGTTGGGTAGCTGGGTGCGCCATGTATGTCGTATATGTGTATTTGTGAACAACTCGATAAATAAATAATAATAAACTAAGAGCCTTAAACCAAGACATACCTGTGTGGAAGCATCGGAGTGTGTACATATGAATTGCTACACAGTATTCATCTATAGACATCCTAATATATGGTGAAACACATGTGAAGAACCTCTCTCACACACTCGCAGCTCTCTGACAAGAGGGAGCAAACTTAGCTTAGCTGCCAACACACACCATCGTGTCATGCAGGCGGACAGCCCCGCATGCTTTCATACCTCTCAACTGTACTTCGCACTTCGCTAATCTTCCCCTTCACCTATGACCTCTCCTTCCTCTTTACCTTAAAAAAAAAAAAACTCCTCTCATTCTTGTGGAGTCTTGACATGTGGACATAAAGTTTCTGGTCGCCACGTCTAATAGTTTAGCTCCATGTTTTCTGTCCCCTGTGGCGGTTCTCTATTCTCCCAATGTATCTTCCCACGGTTGAAGTCACTCATGATCAACAGTTTAGCTCTTCCTGCGAGCAAGAGAAGCTGCTCTATTATTTTAATGGTAGGCCATGTTGTTCCCATCATATTCCTGTCTGGGACTTCTGTGTGTGTGCTTACACTCACCACGTTGTGCTTGTGGGGGTTGAGCTTCGGCATCATGTGTGCCCGCCTCTCAACTGGTGTAGAAATTCCTGTACAGATATAGAGGGAGAGTATGTGAGTGTTGTGTGTGCGTGCGCGTGTGCCGTGAATGCGTGCGTGCACGTGCGTTGTTCTGTATTCGTATTTTCTATTTGTGGCATCGGATGGAGCTGTTAGCTCTTGGACCCCGCCTCTCTAACTTTTGGTTGTCTTAATTTGCTGACTCTCGCCTTATTGTTCCCTGCACTCTACAACGCATACTACATATATCTTGCGTGTGCGGCGCGTGTGTGCGCGAGCACTGGGTGTTGGTCAAGACCTGGACCACAGTGTTGTGTAACACCACCAGCCTAAGGTTACTCTTGAGTCGCTGCAAGCTTAAGAATTACTCACTAGGAAACTGCTTTGACCACTCCTTGGAGACTTGTGTTTAATCTTTAAGATGAAATATTTGTGTTTTTCCCGAGCCCCCTGGCGATGCCCCAGCCACGTGCACGTGCATTTGGCACTAACCATGGTCGGTCAGATTACATACTGCCGTGTTATTTGGATGACACCGCAGATACTGTAGATTGATGTCAGGGACAGGCCTATTTCAAATCACCCCACTGACCATTCACCAGTTAGTTTGCAGATTTCCGGTAACATTTTTGCTAATATGATGCCTGAATAAGTCGTATATATGTAGTTAGGTTTTGCATGTTGTGAGAACTTTATATGAATTTTAAGAGTGGAAGGAAGGACGGGCCGGGGGCGGGGGGCGGGGGATGTTGTGGGGTGGGGTGATGAAGGTAGTGGCGGAGTGGCTGGGCAGATGCGTGAGAGGTGTATTGTGTTGAGATGTTGGTAACACTGGGGAGGTGGGGGAGCCTTCGTGTCAGGTGTTGGCAACACTGCGAGCCGCATACCTTATGTCAATACTTGCGTAGAAAGTCCCGCCTGGTAGTGGTACCTGGGAGTGGTACCTGGGAGTGGTGCCTGGGAGTGGTGCCTGGGAGTGGTGCCTGGGAGTGGTACCGGGGGGTGGTACCTGGGAGGGTACAGGGTCAAGTGTTGTGGTGGTGACAGTGGTACTGGGAGTGGTACCAGGGAGTGGTACCTGGGAGTGGTACCGGGGAGGGTCCTGGGAGTGGTACTGGGAGTGGTGCAGGAGTGTACAGGGTGTACAGGAGTGTACCTGGGAGTGGTGCCTGCGAGTGGTGCCTGGGAGTGGTACCAGGGTGGACCGGAGTGGTACCAGGGAGTGGTACCTGGGAGGTGGTACCCTGGGAGTGGTACCCCGGGAATGGTACACTGGGAGTGGTACACTGGGAGTGGTACCTCGGATGGTGGTGCCATGTGTTTGTAGGAGTGGTACCTGGGTAGTGGTACCAGTAGGTGGTACAGTGGGTAAAGGTACCAGGGAGTGGTACATGGGAGTGGTACCTGGAGTGGTACCTGGGAGTGGTACACTGGGAGGTACCTGGGAGTGGTACCAGGGAGTGGTACCTGGGAGTCGTGGTGCCGGGAGTGGTACCTGGAGTGGTACCAGGGAGTGGTACCTGGGAGCGGTACCTGGGAGTGGTACCGGTGGTGTTGGTCCTGGGAGTGGTGCCCGGGAGGTACTGGAGTTGTGCCTGGGAGTGGTACCTGGGAGTGGTACCTGGGAGTGGTAACCTGGGAGTGGTACATGGACGTGGTACCTGGGTAGTGGTACCTGGGAGGGGTGCCTGGGAGTGGTACCAGGGAGTGGTACCTGAGGGAGTGGTGCCTGGGAGTGGTACCTGGGTGTGGTGCCTGCGAGTGGTGCCTGGGAGTGGTGCCTGGGAATGATGCCTGGCGTGGTGCCTGGGCAGTGGTACCATGGGAGTGGCCTTGATACCTGGGAGTGGTACCTGGGGACTGAGTGGTACCTGGGAGGTGCGGTACTCAGGAGTGGTGCCTGGGAGTGGTACCTGGGCGTGGTGCCTGGGAGTGGTACCAGGGAGTGGTACCAGGGAGGTGGTACCTGGGAGTGGTGCTGGGAGTGGTACCAGGAGTGGTATTCCCTGGGAGTGTTACCTGGGAGTGGTGCCTGGGAGTTGGTACCAGGGAGTGGTCCCTGGGAGTGTACATGGGATAGTGGTGCCTGGGAGTGGTACTGGGAGTGGTACCTGGGAGTGGTACCAGGGAGTGGTACCGGGGGGTACAGGTACCGGGGAAAGGTACACTGGGGTACAGGTACCAGGGGAGTGGATGCCTGGGTAGTGGCCCTGGTCCGTGGGCCCTATGAGTGGTAAAGGGCCACGTGGTCCTGGGAAGTGGTACCTGGCAGTGGTGCCTGGGAGTGGTACCAGGGAGCAGGAACCTGGAGTGGTACCAGGGAGAGGTACCTGGGAGTGGTACCATGGGAGTGGGTGCCTGGGAGTGGTACCATGGAGTGGTGCCTGGGAGTGGTGCCTGCGAGTGGTGCCTGGGAGTGGTACAGGGAGTGGTGGCCTGGGAGTGGTGCCTGGGAGTGGTACCAGGGAGAGGTACCTGGGTAGTGGTACCTGGGAGTGGTGCCTGGGAGTGGTACCTGGGAGTGGTGCCTGGGAGTGGTGCCTGGGAGGTGGTGCCTGGGAGTGGTACAGGGAGTGGTACCTGGGAGTGGGTCCCTAGGAGTGGTACCTGGGAGTGGTACCTGGGAGGGGTACCAGGGAGTGGTACCTGGGAGTGGTGCCTGGGAGTGGTACCTGGGAGTGGTACCTGGGAGTGGTGCCTGGGAGTGGTACCAGGGAGTAGGTACCTGGGAGTGGTACCATGGAGTGGTACCTGGGAGTGGTACATGGTAGTGTACCTGGGAGTGGTACCTGGGAGTGGTACCAGGGAGTGGTGCCTGGGATGGTACCAGGGAGTGGTACCTGGGAGTGGTCCCTGGGAGTGGTACCTGGGAGTGGTGCCTGGGAGTGGTACCTGGGAGTGGTACCTGGGAGTGGTACCAGGGAGTGGTGCCAGGGAGTGGTACCTGGGAGTGGTGCCTGGGAGTGGTACCAGGGAGTGGTGCCGGGAGTGGTGCCTGGGAGTGGTGCCTAGGAGTGGTACCTGGGAGTGGTGCCAGGGAGTGTGCCTGGGAGTGGTGCCTGGGAGTGGTACCTGGGAGTGGTACCAGGGAGTGGTGCCGGGAGTGGTGCCTGGGAGTGGTGCCTGGGAGTGGTACCTGGGAGTGGTACCTGGAGTGGACACTGGGAGTGGTACCTGGGAGTGGTGCCATGGAGTGGTACTGGGAGTGGTACCTGGGAGTGGTACCAGGGCGTGGTGCCTGGGAGTGGTGCCTAGGAGTGGTACCTGGGAGTGGTACCTGGGAGTGGTACCTGGGTGTGGTACCTGGGAGTGGTACCTCGGAGTGGTGCCTGGGAGTGGTACCTGGGAGTGGTACCAGGGAGTGGTACCTGGGAGTGGTGCCCTGGAGTGGTCCCCGGGAGTGGTACCTGGGAGTGGTACCTGGGGGTGGTACCAGGGAGTTGTACCTGGGAGTGGTACCAGGGAGTGGTGCCGGGGAGGGTACCTGGGAGTGGCCCTGGGAGTGGTACCTGGGAGTGGTACATGGAAGTTGGTACCAGGGAGTGGTACATGGGAGTGGTACCTGGGAGTGGTACCAGGGAGTGGTACTGGGAGTGTACCTGGGGAGTGGTCCCTGGGAGGGTGCCATGGAGTGGACCTGGGATTGGTACCTGGGAGGTACTGGGAGTGGTACCTGGGAGAGTGGTACCTGGGAGTGGTACCTGGGAGTGGTACCTGGGAGTGGTACCAGGGAGTGGTACCTGGGTGTGGTGCCTGCGAGTGGTGCCTGGGAGTGGTTCCTGGGAGTGGTGCCTGGGAGTGGTGCAGGGAGTGGTGCATGGGTGTGGTACCTGGGTAGTGGTACCTGGGGCAGTTAGGTACCTGGGTGTGGTGCCTGGGAGTGGTTGCCTTGGTGTGGTGCCTGGATGTGTGCCCAGGGGTGTGTGCTCGCCTGGGTGTGGTACCTGGGTGTGGTGCCTGGGAGTGGTGCCTGGGTGTGGTACCTGGGAGTGGTGCCAGGGTGTGGTACCTGGGTGTGGTACCTGGGAGTGGTACCAGGGCGTGGTGCCTGGGAGTGGTACCTGGGAGTGGTGCCTGGGTGTGGTACCTGGGAGTGGTGCCTGGCGAGTTGTGCCTGGGAGTGGTACCTGGGAAGTGGTGCCTGGGGTGGTGCCTGGGAGTGGTGCCTGGGAGTGGTACCTGGGAGTGGTGCCTGGGTGTGGTACCTGGGTGTGGTGCCTGGGAGTGGTACCTAGGAGTGGTACCTGGGAGTGGTGCCTGGGTGTGGTACCTGGGAGTGGGTGCCTGGGAGTGGTACCTGGGAGTGGTGCCTGGGTGTGGTACCTGGGTGTGGTGCTGGGAGTGGTACCTGGGAGTGGTACCTGGAGTGGTGCCTGGGTGTTGGTACCTGTGGTGTGTGTGCCTGGGAGTGGTGCCTGGGTGTGGTACCTGGGAGTGGTACCTCGGAGTGGTGCCTGGGAGTGGTACCTGGGTGTGGTACCTGGGTGTGGTGCCTGGGTGTGGTACCTGGGAGTGGTACCTGAGAGTGGTGCCTGGGAGTGGTGCCTGGAGTGGTGCCTGGGAGTGGTGCCTGGGAGTGGTGCCTGGGTGTGGTACCTGGGAGTGGTACCTCGGAGTGGTGCCTGGGAGTGGTCCCTGGGAGTGGTACCTGAGAGTGGTGCCTGGGATTGGTACTGGGAGTGGTACCTGGGAGTGGTACCTGGGAGTGGTACCAGGGAGTGGTTCCTGGGAGTGGTGCCTAGGAGTGGTACCTGGGAGTGGTGCCCTGGGAGTGGTCCCTGGGAAGTGTGGTGCCTGGGAGTGGTACCATGGAGTGGTACCTGGGAGTGGTACCTCGGAGTGGTGCCTGGGAGTGGTCCCTGGCAGTGGTACCTGGGAGTGGTACCAGGGCGTGGTGCCTGGGAGTGGTCCCTGGGAGTGGTGCCTGGGAGTGGTGCCAGGTATGGTACCTGGGAGTGGTGCCTGGGAGTGGTGCCTGGGAGTGGTGGCTGGGAGTGGTGCCTGGGAGTGGTGCCTGGGAGTGGTGCCTGGGAGTGGTGCCTGGGAGTGGTGCCTGGGAGTGGTCCCTGGGAGTGTGTTGCCTGGGAGTGGTTCCAGGGAGTGGTACCTGGGAGTGGTGCCTGGGAGTGGTACCTGGGAGTGGTTGCCTGGATGTGGTGCTGGGAGTGGTGCCTGGGTGTGGTACCTGGTGTGGTGCCTGGGAGTGGTGCCTGGTGTGGTACCTGGAGTGGTGCCAGGGAGTGGGGCCTGGAGTGGTACCTGGGTGTTGGTACCTGGGAGTAGTGGTGCCTGGGATTGGTACCTGTGGTGTGGTGCCTGCGAGTGGTGCCTGGGAGTGGTACCTGGGAAGTGGGTACCTGGGAGTAGGTACCTGGGAGTGGTGGCACTGGGAGTGGTGCCTGGGAGTGGTCCCTGGGAGTGGTGCCAGGGAGTGGTGCCATGGGAGTGGTACCTGGGAGTCGTGCCTGGAGTGGTGCCTGGGAGTGGTGGCTGGGAGTGGTGGCCATGGGGAGTGGTGGTGGTCCTGTGGATGGTTCCCTGCGAGTGGTGCCTGGGAGTGGTCCCTGGGAGTGGTGCCTGGGAGTGGTGCCTGGGTGTGGTACCTGGGAGTGGTACCTCGGAGTGGTGCCTGGGAGTGGTGCCTGGGAGTGTACCTGGGAGTGGTACCTGGGAGTGGTACCAGGGGTAATGTGGTCCTGGAGCGGTACCTGGGAGTGGTACCAGGGAGCTGGCTACCAGGGAGTCGTACCTGGGAGTGGTGCCTGGGAGTGGTACCTGGGAGTGGTACCAGGGAGTGTCCCTGGGAGTCGTGCCTGGGAGTGGTACCTGGGAGTGGTGCCTGGGAGTGGTTCCTGGGAGTGGGGCCTGGGAGTGGTACCTGGGAGTGGTACAGTGAGTGGTGGGCCTGGAGCGTGGTACCTGGGAGTGGTACCTGGGAGTGGTACCTGGGTGTGGTACCTGGGAGTGGTACCTCGGAGTGGTGCCTGGGAGTGGTGCCTGGGAGTGGTACCTGGGAGTGGTACCTGGAGTGGTCCCTGGGAGTGGTCCCTGGGAGTGGTCCCTGGGAAGTGGTGCCTGGGAGTGGTACCAGGGAGTCGGGTAGTGACCTGGGAGTGCATGGGATTAACTGGGAGTGTACCTGGGAGTGGTGCCTGGGAATGGTACCTGGGCGTGGTGCTACAATGTACCCTGTGTGTTGTGGTGCTACCCTGTACCCTTTGGTGTTTGGGTGCAACACTGTACCCTGTGTGTTGTTGTGGTGCCTACACTGGTCCCTGTGTTGTTGTGGTGCTACACTGGACCCTGTGTGTTGTAGTGCTACACTCTTGTGTGTTGTGGTGGCAACACTGTACCCTTGGTGGTTTTGTTGTGCTACACTGTACCCTGTGTTGTGGTGCTACGCTGTACCCTGTGTGTTGTGGTGCAACACTGTATCCTGTGTGTTGTAGTGCTACACTGTACCCTGTGTGTTGTGGTGCACACTGTACCCTGTGTGTTGTGGTGCTCCACTGTATCTCAAACACTGTACCCGTGGTTGGGGTGCTACACTTGTACCTCAACACTGTACCCGTGTGTTGTGGTGCTACACTGTATCTCAACACTGTACCCTGTGTGTTGTGGTCCTACACTGTACTAAACAATGTACCCTGTGTGTTGTGGTGCTACACTGTACCCTGTGTGTTGGTGTGCTACCACTGTACCCTGGGTGTTGTGGTGCAACACTGTACCCTGTGTGTTGTTGTGCTTCCCTGTGTGTTGTGGTGCAACACTGTACCCTTTGTGTTGTGGTGCAACACTGTACCCTGTGTGTCGTAGTGCTACACGTACCGGTGTGTTGTTGTGCTACACTGTACCCTGTGTGTTGTGGTGCTACACTGTACCCGTTGTGTGTGTGGTGCACACTTGTACCCTGTTGTGTTGTGGTGCTTCACTGTACCCTGTGTGTTGTAGTGCTACACTGTACCCTGTGTGTTGTAGTGCTACACTGTACCCTGTGGGTTGTAGCTGTAACTGTACCCTGGTGTGTGGTGTACGCAGTACTCAACACTGTACCCTGGTGTTGTGGTGCTGCACTGTACCTCGTGTGTTGTGTTGGTCGCCTACACTGTACCTCAACACTGTACCCTGTGTGTTGTGGTGCAACACTGTACTCTGTGTGTGTTGGTGCTGCACTGTACCATTGTGTGTTGTGGTGCTACCCTGTACCCTGTGTGTTGTGGTGCTACACTGTACCCTGTGTGTTGTTGGTGCTACACTGTACCTCAACACTGTACCCTGGGTGT
>WNGS01098450.1:0-12738 GCA_020271785.1 Procambarus virginalis
CACTCACTGGACACTACATTTTAAATCTCCGCATATAATGTATGGCTAATTGTCTTTTGGTCCTCCACATAGAGTATGTATTTACCTATACTGAAGTCCATTGCAAATTGTTCCTAAACTAAATACAATTTTTACTTCTTCCAATACTTTCTTAATATCGTACAATCAGCTTCACACAAGTCCAAAACATTTTACAGTATATTCACTCACCCATATTGTTAGATCAGCAGAGAAACATCTGGACGAGTAGTAACAGTGTTAACCCTCATTGCTGCCCTAAGCAATGACACAACACCAGCATACTGAGTGCAAGTATTCTGGAAGATAATTAAAGTACAAATTAATAAATAAATTTCAATAAATGTTATATTAAATACAGAGCAAAGTACTATACTGCATCACTTGTGTTTAACCATTAAATGGGGCAATACATTTATAGTAGCTGGGGTGAGTATTGTGGGACGGTGCACCACAGCTAAGAATGGTTGGGAGTACTGCGGAAGATTTAAAAGTTCTGCGACTATATGGGTTCACATCAGCTTCCTCACGGCTCTAGTAAACAGACACCATTAAAAAAAAAAATTGTGGGCAATATTCCCGGGTGTGAGAGCTGCAGTACTAGTGAGCAACCAAGGCTGGTGCACACAGCATGAGATAACAGCACTGCTGTTCAGCTTGTGACCGCAGCATCGCTTAAAAATGTCAAAATATATGTTACCGGTATTATTTAGCCATGATAGTATTACATAAGAGCCTGACTGCGATAAAGACTGTGTACAACGTTCAGATATCAGTGAACACAATGCTGTTAAAGATGTTCAGTGCTAGCCATAGCACATTGACATCCAGTCCCTCTCCACCATCCATCCAGTCCCCCCCCCCCCGCCACCATCCATCCCTCTTGTTCTTCCACTATCCATCCATCTTGTTCTTCCACCATCCATCCAGTCCCCTCACCATCTATCCCATTTAGTCCCCCTCATCATTCATCCATCCAGTCCCCTTACCATCCATCCAGTCCCCTCACCATCCATCCAGTCCCCTCACCATCCATCCAGTCCCCTCACCATCCATCCATCCATCCAGTCCCCCCCCTATCCATCCATCCTGTTCCCCCCTCCCTCCATCCATCCTGTTCCCCCCCTCCCTCCATCCATCCATCCAGTTCCCCTCCTCCCTCCATTCATCCAGTTCCCCCACCATCCATCCATCCAGTCCCCTCACCATCCATCTTGGGACCCATGGCATGATTTATAATAAGAATTTTACTGTTCAGAAAACAAAAAAACAGAAATACAATGAAATTCTTCACAAAGAACTCAAGCGCAGTCGTCACTTCAGCAGGACGCTGGTAAACTGAAGCGCGCCTCGCTGCAATGCTACATGCTTGGTGGACCTGAACGTGTATATATGAATTCCGAACACCGAGGCAAATAACGAATAAATTTTTTCAAAGAAATTGACTACAAGTATCGAAAATTACGAGAACAAGGGCTTACGAGAACCGAAGTTCCACTACATATGATTTTGGTAGAAGTCCTTTGGACAGCGCACATCTATATAACCTAAGTGTAATTACCTAAGTGTAGTTACAGGATGAGAGCTACGCTCGTGGTGTCCCGTCTTCCAGCACTCTTTGTCATATAACGCTTTGAAACTACTGACGGTCTTGGCCTCCACCACCTTCTCACTTAACTTGTTCCAACCGTCTACCACTCTGTTTACAAAACTGAATTTTCGTATATTTCTCCGGCAGCTTTGTTTCGTTAGTTTAAATCTATGACCTCTTGTTCTTGAAGTTCCGGGTCTCAGGAATTCTTCCCTATCAATTTTATCGATTCCTGTTACTATTTTGAATGTAGTGATCATATCACCTCTTTTTCTTCTATCTTCTAGTTTTTGCATGTTTAATGCCTTTAACCCTTAACATGCTCGGGGTCTAATATCCTGCTATCCGCACAGGCGCATGTCATTTTGAAAAAAAAAAATTATTTTTTCTTCCTAACCTGTTAATTTGTGTTCACTGATCACGGGAAAAATAATAAAAAAATCGTAAGTGCCATATATTGCCCGCTATAGGGCGGGGAAGTCTGGCAAATTATAGGCGCTGACTCAGCATGCGTCCCAGGCGGTCTGTTGCTCGCCAGCTGTCAGGCCAGAGTTGCCACAAAGAGATAATTACCTAATTATTTCAATGTCTCTGATTGATGTTTCATAGTTTTTTTGCTGTAATATTATTCAATAGTGTGTAGTTTGATATATTTATATAATAAAATGAGTGAATCATTGCTGTACTCAAAAATATGGTGTGCATATTGTTGATTCAGTTATGTTCATCAATCAGTGAACAAATACTTTGTCGGTTATTACACTATAAGCACAGGTTATATATAAGTATCTGCATGTTTTGTTCACTATAACGAACCACTAAGTAGCTATTATGAGTCAAAAAGTAACGAGGAGTGACCGCCGTGTACCAGCCAGCCACTCCCGCCCTCCCTCCAGTCATCTGACTCGCCCACATTCTCCTCCCACAATACTGTTTTTGCTATAATTCACTATATACAGACGGTATATATAAGTATCTACATGTTTTGTTCACCATAACTGTACATCTAAGCTTGTATGGTGAGTAAAGTCACAAAGACATAGGACCTAACACAGGCTGCCTCCCTCAAGGCCACACGCACTAATATTTCTCCTCCAACAATACTGTGTGGTGTTATTACGCTATATACACACATTATAAATAAATATCTACCTGTTTTATTCACCATACTTGTACAAATAAACTGGTATGGTGCCCAAAGACCATCGTGGTAACCAGTAAACAACACCGTCGTCTGCACGGTGGCGTCGTGCAGACGACGCCACCGCCCTCACCAAAATGGCGGCTCCAAACCTTCTCTTGCTGTTTATACCCTCTATACACACGTTATATATAAGTATCTACATTTGTGTTCACTATAGCGAACCACTAAGCTGGTATGCTGAGTGCAGTCAATAAAAGGTGGCCACACACAGTCAGAAAACATCGCCACCACCCTCCCTCCCACAGCATTACTCCTCCCTCCATGGCGCACAGCGCTAAATATCATCGCAATCCTGCTATTATCAGAACCCTGGTCACTTTTATCACAGTCAGGGGTCTTCTGTAATAATATCATCGCTACATAATAGCATGAACAAGTATATTATGGCATTTTTAGGCGATGCTGTGGTCACAAGCTGAACAGCAGTGCTGTGAGCTCATGCTGCGTGCGTCAGGCTTGGTAGCTTACGCGATACTGAGGCCCCTAACACCCGGGAGTTTGGCCCACGATTTTTTTTAAAAATGGCGTCTGTTTACAAGAGCCCTGATGAAGGTGTGGTGAACCCCGTGTATCCGCGGGCCGTTTAAATCTTGCGTAGTGCTCCAACACTTCATATGAAGTGAAGAGCAGTCGACTGGTAAAACGCCTAGCACTTCATATGAAGTGATGAGCACTTTAAGGGTTAATCTCTCCTCATAGCTCTTGTCCTTCAGTTCTGGGAGCCACTTAGTGGCATGTCGTTGTACCTTTTCCAGTTTGTTGATGTGCTTCTTAAGATATGGGCACCATACAACCGCTGCATATTCCAGCTTTGGTCTAATAAAAGTCGTGAACAATTTCTTTAGTATTTCTCCATCCATGTATTTAAAAGCAATTCTGAAGTTAGAAAGTGTAGCATAGGCTCCTCGCACAATGTTCTTAATGTGGTCCTCAGGTGACAGTTTTCTATCTAAAACCACCCCTAGATCCTTTTCTTTATCAGAATTCTTTAAAGATTTCTCACATAATTTATAGGTTGTGTGGGGTCTATGTTCTCCAATTCCACATTCCATAACATGGCATTTATTCACATTAAATTCCATTTGCCAAGTGTTGCTCCAAATACTTATTTTGTCCAGGTCTTCTTGAAGGGCATGACAATCATCTAGGTTTCTTATCTTCCCTATTATCTTAGCATCATCAGCAAACATGTTCATGTAATTCTGTATTCCCACTGGTAGATCGTTTATGTAGACAATGAACATTACCGGTGCAAGAACTGAACCCTGAGGTACTCCACTCGTGACATTCCTCCAATCCGATACCTTGCCTCTGATCGTGGCCCTCATTTTTCTGTCAGTTAGGAAATTTTTCATCCATGTTAGTAGCTTACCTGTCACTCCTCCAATATGTTCCAGTTTCCAGAACAACCTCTTATGGGGAACTCTGTCGAAAGCCTTTTTTAGGTCCAGATAGATGCAGTCAACCCAACCATCTCTTTCTTGTAAAATCTCTGTGGCTCGATCATAAAAACTGAGCAAGTTCGTTACACAGGATCTTCCAGATCGAAAACCATACTGTCTGTCTGATATTATATCGTTTTCCTCCAGGTGTTCTACCCATTTAGTTTTAATTATTTTTTCCAATATTTTGACTATTACACTTGTCAATGATACAGGTCTATAATTAAGGGGGTCTTCCCTGTTTCCACTTTTGTAGATTGGAACTATGTTAGCCTTTTTCCACACATCAGCTACAGCTCCTGTACACAGGGATGCCTGAAAAATCAGTTGAAGTGGAATGCTGAGCTCAGGTGCACATTCTCTCAGAACCCATGGTGAAACTCCATCCAGACCAACTGCTTTGTTCTTACCTAGCTCCTTTAGCATTTTTTCCACTTCGTCTCTAGACACCTCTATGTGCTCTATGTTGTTCTCTGGAATTCTTATTGTGTCTGGTTCCCTAAAGATTTCATTTTGTACAAACACACTTTGGAACTTTTCGTTTAGTGTTTCACACATTTCCTTTTCATCTTCCGTGAATCTATTTCCCATTTTCAACCTCTGAATATTATCCTTTACCTGCAATTTGTTGTTTATGAATTTATAGAATAGACCTGGTTCTGTTTTACATTTGTCTGCAATCCCTTTTTCAAAATTTCTTTCTGCCTCTCTCCTCACTGCCGTGTAGTTGTTTCTCGCATCTTTGTATCGCTGGTATGTTTGGGGGTTCGGCCTCTTCCTTGTATTGGTTCCAATTTTGTGTCTTTTGGTCTCTAGCCCTCTCGCAATTTCTATTGAACCAATCCTGTTTTCTAGTTCTGCATCTCTGTTTTGGTATAAATTTTTTTGTGCCTTTATCATATATTTCACAAAACTTGACATACATCTCATTCACTTCCTTGCCTAGCATCAAGTCTGTCCAATTATACTCACTAAAAAAATTTCTAAGGTGGCCATAATGTCCTCTCCTGAAGTCTGGTTTCTCAACTGCTTCAACCTCTTTATTTTCTTCCAGCTTATAACGCATTGCATACTTTATTCCCAAAAAGACATGGTCACTTTTACCCAAGGGAGGAAGGTACTGAATGTCAAATATCTCTTCCTCCTTCCTGGTAAATATCAAATCTAGCATGGAGGGAACGTCCCCTTCCCTCATCCTCGTAGCTTGTTTAACATGTTGATACAAGAATGTTTCCAGGATGAGGTCTACAAATCTACAGGTCCAAAAATCTTCTGTGAGTTAACCCTCAAACTGCTAGGGGCCCAAATGGAATTCACACCCACAGGCGCAAAAAAAAAAAATCAAAAAATTCTTTCGTCTTATAGAAGTGTTCATTTTTGTTCCCTGACCACGGAAAAAAAAAAATCGTAGGTGGCATATTTTAGCCGCAATAGGGTAGGGAAGTGTGGCAAAAAACCAGCGTTGAATGTAATGAAACGCCATTTTCTGGGTGAGTCCCGGAGGCTCCCCGGAGCTATCCCAGGCTGATATGCTAATGTCAGACTTTGGCATCAGTCATGTGTATGGAGTTCTTAGGCCTACCGGGAACCACGGCCAGAACCGGGCCCCCTCAGAGAGGCAAGGGGAGCAATGGCCTATAGAAGCCCCCGTGTGGTTGGAAGCATTCTATGTCTGCCATCGACCGGGACAGGCACCCAGAAAGGTAAGCGCCCCAAAACAAACCCCTATTCTGGTTAAAATTGCTACCAAAAGCCGAACTAGTGGATAGAACTCCCCAAAGAAAAACGAGCAAACTAGTGTGACGTCACACGCTGCCGCGCCGCTGTCTGCGCAGCTCCCCCCTCCCCGGGAGGGGGAAGGGGGAGCCCCAGACCCTCCGCGCCGGCTACCCACAACTCAGTTCTTGAGGCTGGATGTCAAAAACGCGAAAAAAACGCCGACCGGAGGGAGGGAGGGATGCCGGGGAGCCTCCGGGACTCACCCAGAAAATGGCGTTTCATTACATTCAACGCTGGTTTTCTGGGGGGAGCCCCGTCGGCTCCCCGGAGCTAACTACCCACAGACGGAAAAAAGAGGGACTTACCCGGGAGGCGGTCGTCGCTCACTCCTCAACTCGAAGCCGAGACAACTGGCTGCAACCGCCGACCCAAAGCAACACAGGCCCGCCGGGGCCCAGGAACATTGACAAGGTAACGAGCAGCCAGGACCCTGTTCGACCGCCAAAAACCCCGCGCCCGAATATCAGACCAAGACATATTCCCAAAGACGGCAGCAAGCGCCGCGAACTTCCGAACGTCATGGGCACGGGGATAGACCGCAGGCTGGCTGGACTTAATAACCCTGCGGACGACCTGAGAGACCCGCACCCGCGAACAGGGAAGAAGGGAAACCGGATCAACCCAGAGCGCGTCCCCGGACACAGAAGCCGTGGCGCGCAAATAACGGCGAAGCGCCGCAACCGGACACAAAACATGATGCACCCCCGGCCTGACCAACCAAGCATCAACCACCCACGGACCCCTCCGGAACGCAGCAGTCTCATTCTTTGCCAGAAAAGAAGGAGACGGCTGCAAGCGAACAAAACTACCACCACGACCAAAAGAGCAGAAGCCCCTGCGCCGGAGGAGAGCATGAAGCTCCCCGACCCGACCCCCAGAGGCCAAAGCCAACAAGAAAAGAGCCTTGGAAAAACAATCCTGGACCGAAGGGGCCACAACGAAACGAGGAGACGAAAGGAAAGCGAGCACCCTGTCCAAAGACCAGGACGGCTCAGGCGGCGCATGAGCAGGCCGGAGGTGAAACAAAGCACGAGACAGCTTGCGAAACGGCGCAGACGTGACATCGATACCGAAAGCAAGCTGAAGCGGCTCCGCCAGCGCCGCACGATAGGAGGCGACAGTGTTAGGCATAAGATGACGGTCCTGAAACAACCACGAGAGGAAGGACAAGACCACCCGAACAGACAAGGAATGAACACGACGAAGACGCAAAAAGAAAGAGAAGGACCGCCAGGAAACTTCATACTGCCGCCGAGATGAAGCCCGCAGGTGAGACACCAACAAGGAGGCCACCTGATCACCATAGAGATGATGATAAACTCGAGTCAAAAATACCATACGCGAAGACTCGAGGAGAAGATCGAACCAGCCACGTGACGCACCGGCCCGATCTGCTGAAAGAGGCGGAGCCGCGGAAAAACCCTCGGGTTCGGACACCGAGCAACTAGCACCGGAAACCAAGGCTGGGCCGGCCACCAAGGGGCCAGAAGGACAACTCTCCCCTGGTAAGTCTCTAAGCGAGTCAGGACCTGGAGCAACAGCTGAACCGGGGGAAAGAGGTACAGGAACCTCCACCTCGACCAGTCGAGCCGCAAGGCGTCGACCCCGACGGCCTCGCGATCGGGGAAGGGCGCCGCATACACGGGAAGACGCCGCGACCACGCCGACGCGAAGAGGTCCACCTCGGGACGCCCGAACGTCTGGCAAAGCCAGCGGAAGGACTCGTCGTCGACCGTCCACTCCGTGGAGAGGGGAACGAAGCGAGACAGGGCGTCCGCCAAGACGTTGGACACGCCCCGTACGTGAACAGCCAGGAGAGCCAAACCCCGAGAACTCAGCAGACGAGTCACCCGAAGCGACCAACCCCAAAGAGACAAGGACCGCATCGAACCCCCGCGGTTCAGGCAATGAACCACCGGAGAGCAGTCCGAATGGAGCCGGATCGTTGATCCGCGGGCCACCCGAATCCTCCGAAGAGCAAACCACACCGCCGCGAACTCCCGCACCGTGCTGTGAGCTCGACGGAAGGACGGACCCCAACGCCCCTGGCCGGCCTGGTGAGCACTGGTCACAAAACCCCAGCCTAGAGACGACGCATCCGTGTACACATCGAGCGAGGGCTCGGGTAGGCGCCATGGCACCGAACCCCGAAAAACCCGAAGAGGAAGCCGGTGACGCAGCAACCGACGCAAGGCCCCCGGGGGTCGAACCTTGCGATCGCGAGAGAGGCGGAAGGGGTGACCCCGAAGGAACCAGAACAGCCGACGAAGCCAAACCCGACCCGGCGGGTAGACCAGCATCGCGAAGTTCAGGCTCCCGCACAGCCCCTCGAGCAACCGCCGGGTGACCCGAGGGCCCACCAGAAACAGACGAAGGCGGGACCGCAGCCGCTGGAGAGACTCCGGAGGGAGAGACAAGGAGGAGGTGCGAGAGTCCCAAACGAGGCCCAGCCAAGTCCGAACCTGAGAGGGAACCAGATGGGACTTCCTCCAGTTCACCAAGAACCCGAACCCGGCGAGCTGGGAAAGAACCAAATCCCTGGCTAGCAAGCAAGCGGACCGGCTGGGAGCCCAAACCAGCCAGTCGTCGAGGTAGGCCAACACCCGAACTCCTAGGAGACGCAACCGAGCCACGACTACCCGTGTAAGGCGCGTGAACACGCGAGGTGCCAGGTTCAACCCGAACGGGAGACAACGAAAGCGGTAACTCTGACGCCCCACCACAAAACCGAGCCAGTCCCTGAACCGCGGATGAATCGGGACATGCCAATAAGCGTCCCGGAGGTCCAGGGACACCATCCAAGCGCCCGGCTCCAAAAGGAGCCGAACCTGAGACAGCGTAGTCATCCGGAAGGAGGGGCAATGAACCCAGGGGTTCAGACGGGACAAGTCCAGAATGAACCTCAGGTACGCGCAGTCCCGTTTCGGAACCGGAAACAGACGGGAAACCCATCTGAGGGACGACGTCGTTTTGACGACGCCCAAACGTACCAACAAGTCCGACATCGGACGACAAGCCGCCGACGCAGCCTGAATAAACTGCGCCACGGCCGACTCCGCAAAAAGAAGAGGACAAAAGGGGGAAGAACGCCTAAGAGCCAGAGCCCAAGCAGATTCCACGGAGGAACCCAGCACCGCCTGCCGACACGCGAGGCAGGAAGCATAAAACAGGGAAACCGCATCCCGCAAAATCGGCGTGAACAGCTTCAACAAGGCAGCGAACGAGCGCGCAGCCGAGGACAAGGCGCCGGACCCTGGGACGGACCCAAGCGTCCTCACATCCTCCACAAGCCAATCCGAGGACAGCTCCAGGATGGAAAAGAACCGCAAGGCCGAAGCCAAAAGGCCCCGGGCGCGCAAGTCCTCCGCAACAAGCGCCGCCGAAAGGACGGGAACCTGCACATGGAGCTGAATAACGCCCACATCGCGGGGGAGGGCAGGGGCAAACAAGCACTCATTCAGGTACTCAAGCTCGCCCCCCAGGAAAACCTGAATCACCGTGGAAGCTTCCCGCCACTCCAACGTGCGGGAACGACAGAAGGAATGCCAGGAATCCAAAACAAGCAAGGGGCAGGCTGCTAGCCAGGAAGACTCCGGAACCTCGTAACGGAGCCAGAAAGGGAACGAAGTCCCAAACCTGAACTCAGAAGGATCCAGTTCCGAGGCATAATCCGGGTCCCGCAGGAGGTAAGCTGCAAAGGCCGCTCGCACCTCACCAGGTTGGATGCGATAAGCCGAAAACCTCCGGAAAGACGGAACCGACGAACCCGGGGGAACACGGAACCGAACCCGGGGAGGGGCCGACACCAAATCCAACTCGTACGCAGAGGGGGGAAAAGAGAACCCCACTCCTTGTAACAATAAGCCCCGCTCAGAGGGAAGAAAAACCCAGGCGGGGTCCAGCGGAGCCCAAGGCCCCCAAGTCAGCCCCTCCCCAGCCTCGAGGTCCAACACCACAGGACCCGAGGCCGAGTCCTCTCCCCAAGCCCCGACCCCACAAGACAAGGACGGAGCAGCCGGAACAGCTGAAGGAAGGGGGGCCCACTGGTCAGACCCCGAAGCTTCGGCCGGGAGACAAGACTCGAATGCCTCTGCCGCTCCCCCGGAAGGGGCACCCCCCGAAGCTGCCCGAGTCTCAAGATCAAGTAACCCCTGCTCCGACCCCGAAACCCTCAGACGTTTCGGGGCTGGAAGCAAGGGGGGGGACCAGAACGAGCAGTAGGGGAAGGACGAGGAGGCGCGGACTGAACCAGGATCGAAGCGACCCCCACCCCCAAGTCCGGGTCACGAAAAGCAAAGCGGGGCAGCCCCGGGGCATCCGGGTGAGCAACCAACCTAGCGCGTTGCAACAGACGAAACCTAGACTGCAACGCACGCGCCGCCTGTACCCGAAGAGAATCATCAGAGGATTGGGTAAATTGAGTCACAAGCAAGCAGCAACACTCACAGGACTCAGGGTCGAAAGTATCACCGACCCAACAGGCAGCATGGCAGAGGCAAAAACAATGAGGGTCACCCTGAGACAAAGGGACCGAGCAACCCGCAAACTCGCACACAGCGAGTGGGGACTCCGGGGTCACATCCATCGGACCCACGCGCCCCCTAGGGGATTCCCAGGGTCCTGAGCGTTTACTTTAAGAGGACTCGCGCTCAGGTAGTCCCAGGCAGGGAGCTGCTAACCGGCGCCCAAAACTACCAATCGAACTTCTATAGCTGTACCCCAGGGACGTGTACACTCACGGGGACCTAGCAGGGGGCGCCATCGAGTATAACCGTGAAAGGGTTAGAACTAAGGAATGAATATGACAGAACCCCCCACCAGGCAAAAACAAAAAGAAAAACAAAACCCCGCAAGAGGACAGCGAACCCCAGGGAACAGAGCCGGCCGCTATGTCGGGAATACAAGCTGTGCAGCACCCTGCGCCCCTACCAGTGCAAACTGCCTCTTACCTGCCAGTAACAAGGGAGAACAGAACACCCAAGAGCCCAACAGGCGGCCGAAAAACCGAAAAAGGTAAAACGGACCAGCAGAGGCAGATCCCAAGGAGCCTGTGGAAGGTGGCCCCAAGCCCCAAGGGTAGTACTTACAGGGCACCTAGGGAAGGAAACCCTAGGCGCATGCAGCCCGAGTACCAAAAATTACTCCTGGCTCTCGCACCCAGAAAACAAACACCACACGCAAGCACAGTGTTGTAGCGAACACCGGAGCCAGAGCACACGACCTTCGCCTATAGCATCAGCCTCAAGAACTGAGGTGTGGGTAGCCGGCGCGGAGGGTCTGGGGCTCCCCCTTCCCCCTCCCGGGGAGGGGGGAGCTGCGCAGACAGCGGCGCGGCAGCGTGTGACGTCACACTAGTTTGCTCGTTTTTCTTTGGGGAGTTCTATCCACTAGTTCGGCTTTTGGTAGCAATTTTAACCAGAATAGGGGTTTGTTTTGGGGCGCTTACCTTTCTGGGTGCCTGTCCCGGTCGATGGCAGACATAGAATGCTTCCAACCACACGGGGGCTTCTATAGGCCATTGCTCCCCTTGCCTCTCTGAGGGGGCCCGGTTCTGGCCGTGGTTCCCGGTAGGCCTAAGAACTCCATACACATGACTGATGCCAAAGTCTGACATTAGCATATCAGCCTGGGATAGCTCCGGGGAGCCGACGGGGCTCCCCCCAGAAAATTCTTTCGTCTTATAGAAGTGTTCATTTTTGTTCCCTGATCACGGAAAAAATAAAAAAAAAATTGTAGGTGGCATATTTTAGCCGCAATAGGGTAGGGAAGTGTGGCAAAAAAGGGGCGTTGGCAGAGCCTTCGCCAGACGAGGTCTATTCCGCCCGAGTTGTCAGACGGCAGTTGCCACAAATATATTATTACCTAATTATTTCAATGTCTCTGATTGATTTTTCTTAGTTTTTTTGCAGTAATATTATTTCATACAGTGAATTGTGGTATATTTATATTATAAAATGTGTGAACTATCGCTGTACTCAAAATCATGGTGTGCATATAAGTGATTCAATATTATGTTCATAAAACAATAAACAAATAGTTTTGCTGTTGTTACACTATATACACAGGTTATATATAAGTATCTGCATGTTTTGTTCACCATAACAAACTACTAAGTTGGTCTCGAGTCAAAAAGCAACGAGGAGTGACCGCCAAACACCAGCGAGCCACTCACTGCCACTCCCTCACTCAAACACACCTCACTCGCCCTCATTCACCTCCCACAATACTGTTTTTTCATTTATTCATTATACACAGACGTTATATATACGTATTTACATGTTTTGTCACCATAACTGTACATCTAAGCTTGTATGGTGAGTAAAGGCACAAAGACGTAGCTACTCACACAGTCAGCTGATCGGCAGCCGCCCTCAAGGCAGACGCACTAATTTCTCCTCCAACAATATTGGTTGTGGTGTATTACGCTATATACACACATTATATATAAGTATCTACTGTTTTATTCACATACCTGAACAAATAAGCTGGTATGGTGCCCAAAGACCATAGTAGCATCAGTAAACAACATGCCAAGTCGTGCAGATGACGCTCCTCCTCACTAAAATGGGGCTCCCAACCTACTCCTCTCGCTGTTATCTCACACTATACACACGTTATATATAAGTATCTACATTGTAATTACCTAATGTAATTACCTAAGTGTAGTTACAGGATGAGAGCTACGCTCGTGGTGTCCCGTCTTC